>JABUQX010061087.1:2500-45000 GCA_015478945.1 Trachelipus rathkii | reverse complement strand
ATTGGTGTGGGGCCTATTTTCGGAAAAAAAAAAAATAAAAAAAAAAAAAAAAAAAAAAAAAAAATAAAAAAAAAAAAGAAAAAAAAAAAAAAAAATAAAAAAAAAAACTAAAAACAAATAAAAAAAAAAAAAAAAAAAAAAAAAAAAAAAAAAAAAATAAAAAAATAAAAAAAGAAAAAAAAAAGGAAAAAAAAAAATAAAAAAAAAAAAAAAAAAAAAAAAAAAAAAAAAAAAAAAAAAAAAAAAAAAAAAAAAAAAACAAAAAAAAAAAATAAGAATAATACAAGGGGGGGGGGGGGGGGGGGTGGGGGGGGGGGGGGGGGGGGGGGGGGGGGGGGGGGGGGGGGGGGGGGGGGGGGGGGGGGGGGGTGGGGGGGGGGGGGGGGGGGGGGGGGGGTGGGGGGGTCTGAGGGGGGGCGGGGAATGGGCATTGGGGAAAAGTGAGGGGGGGGGGGGGGGGGGGGGGGGGGGGGGGGGGCCCCCCCCCCCCCCCCCCCCCCCCCCCCGGCCCCCCCCCCCCCCGGGGGAGGGGGAGCGAGGCGCGGGCGGGGGGGGGAGGGGGGGGAAAGAGGTTTTGGAGGATGGGGGGGGGGGGGGGGGGTGGGGTTGAGGGGGGAGGGGGGTGTGTGGAGGGGGGGGGGGGGGGGGGGGTGGGGGGGGGGGAGGGGGGGGGGGGGGGGGGGGGGGGGAGGGGGGGGGGGGGGGGGGGGGGGGGGGGGGGGGGGGGGGGGGGGGGGGGGGGGGGGGGGGGGGGGGGCGGGGGGGGGGGGGGGGGGGGGGAGGGGGGGGGGGAGGGGGGGGGGGAATTAGGGAGAGTATGGGGGAGGGGGGGTGCTTAGGGGCGGCAGGGGGGGGGGGGGGGGGGGGGGGGGGAGGGGGGTGGGGGGAGGGGGGGGGGGGGGGGTGGGGGTGGGGGGGGGGGAGGGGGGGGGGGGGGGGGGGGGGGGGGGGGTAAATTCATATGTTTGTCGTGAGGGGGGGGGGGGGGGGGGGTGGTTGAAGGGGGGTGGTGGGGGGTGGGGAGGGGGGCGGGGGGGGGGAGGGGGGCGGAGGGAGGGGGGGGGGGGGGGAGGGGGGGGTGTGGGGGGGGGGGGCGGGGGGAGGGGAGGGGAGAGGGCGTGAGGAGGGGGGGGGGGAGGGGTGGGGGGGGAGGGGGGGGGGGGGGGGGGGGGGGGGGGGGGGGGGGGGGGGGGGGGGGGGTTGGGGGGGGGGGGGGGGGGGGGGGGGGGGGGGGGGGGGGCGGGGGGGGAGGGAGGGTCGGAGGAAAGGGGGGGGGGGGGGAGGAGGGGGGGGCGGGGTGGGCAGGGGGGGGTCGAGGGGGGAGGGGGGGGGGGGGGGGGGGGGATGAGGGGGGGGGGGGGGGGGGGGTGAGGGGGGGGGGGGGGGGGGGGTGGGGGCGGAGGGGGGAGTGGGGTGGGGGGGGGTGGGGGGGGGGGGGGGGAGGGGGGAGGGGGTGGGGGTGAGGGGGCGGGGGGGGGGGGGGGGCGGTGCGGGGGGGGGAGTGGGGGAGGGGGGGGGGGGGGGGGGGGGGAGGAGCGGGGGGGGGGGGGGGGAGGGAGGTGGGGAGGGGGGGAGGGGGGGCCCCGCGCCCCCCCCCCACGCTGCCCCCCCCCCCCCGCCCCCCCCCCCACCCCCCCCCCCGCCCTCCCCCCCCCACCCCACCGCCGCCCCCCCTCGCTCCCCCCCGCCGTCGCCCGCCGGGGCGGAATTCGCCGCCGCTCCGCCCCACACCCCCCCCACTCGCCCCGCCGCCGCCCTCCTCTCCTCCCCCCCCCCCCCTCCCCCCCCGCCCCCCCCCCCCCCCCCCCCGCCACCGCCCCCCCTCCCCCGCCCCGCCTCTCTCCCGCCCGGACCACCCCTCCCCCCATCCACGGCCGTCCTCCCCCTCAGCTCGGCTGCTCTCGCCCCCGCCGAACCACTGCCCCGCCCCCTCCGCCCCCGCCCCCCCCCCTCCTCCCTCGCCGCCCCCCCCCCCCCCCTCCAGCCACCCTCCTCTCGGGGGGGGGCGGGAGGAGAGGGGGGGGGGGGGGGTGTGGGGGGGGGGGGGGGGGGGAGGTGGGGGGGGGAGGGGGTGGGCGATACCCGGGGGGGTGGACCACCGAAGACTTGGGAGGAGTGAGCGCGGGTGGGGCGGAGTCGGTGGAGGGGGGGAGGGACACAGGGAGAGTGGGGAGGGACGTTGGAGCGAGTGAGGTGGGGTGACGCGGTGGGTGCGTGAGGGGTGGGGTGGAGGGGGGGGGGGGAGTGTGGCGGGGTATCGGTGGTGTGAGTCGTCAAGCGAGCGGAGGCGGAGTGGGGGAACACGGCAGCGATGGGTGGAGGGTGAGCGGTGTGCTTTGTGTTGTGCGGATGCTGGTGGTGGGAGAGGCGGGTGGTTCACTTGGAGCTGTATAGGTTGGGGAGGAATGCTGAGGCAGTCGTGGAGAT
The DNA here is from genome assembly GCA_015478945.1 of Trachelipus rathkii. Classification (NCBI taxonomy): domain Eukaryota; kingdom Metazoa; phylum Arthropoda; class Malacostraca; order Isopoda; family Trachelipodidae; genus Trachelipus; species Trachelipus rathkii. The sequence continues at coordinate 42,573 of JABUQX010061087.1, read as the reverse complement.
GTAAAGTAGCACGGTGGTGGCGTGGAGGTCATGCCATGGGGAGTGGAGAGGAGAGTGAAGGCAGGCGTTGAGGTACGTCACGGGATTGCTGGTGGCGAGGTACGCGCGGGAGTGGTGTGGTGGTGGCGGTGGAATATACGAGGGAGGAGGTTGGCCGGGGGAGTCGTGAGGAGGCCCTGGGAGTAGGGTGAATTCGTAAGGTGGGGAGGGGTGGAGGGCTGGTAGAATCTGTTAGCTCGGTGGTGTGGGTTCAGAGGTGTGGAGCTCCGAGGTGTGAGTAGTCTGAGGGGGTGTGGGTGGGGTGAGGGGAGCGAGGGCGTTGGCTGGCAGTGGCGGGGGGGGGGGTGGAGGGAGGAGGGGGGCGGGGGAGGAGGAGGAGGGTGAGGAGGGAGGAGAGGAGGGGGGTGGGGGGAGGTGAAGGGTAGAGTGCCGCTATGCAGAGGGGAGATGGAGTAGGTGTGACGACTGGGAGGGAATGTAGGAGGGGGGGGCCGAGGCAAAGAAATTAACCCTAGTCGATAGCGCTTTACTCGAGGTGAATAGGAATTGACCACTCACCATACATTTGCTTTTCATATTTCCTAAGTTTTCGCCCTCGCTGAATCAACCCACGGACTCGCTACACCAAATAAGACGGAAGCCCCGAGTTTAGTATACGGGAGGCACAATGGGAAAATAAGAGAATCAATTTGGAATGGAGAAAAGGCCGATCTTTTAGTCGAATGGCATCCGCGCATACTTAAAACGCTTCCGGAAAGAACTGCGCAGGCTACATGATATTATTAGGCCTCTGTTTTCATAGTAAGATTTTCTATTAGCTTGCCAGTTCAACCCTATCGTGAGGAACAGGGGGTAACAATTAAGTTACTAGGTTTTTAGGAAGGTGGAAGCTAGCCGAATTTGATATTAGTTACTAGTTTACCCGAATCAGTGAGCTTTTTAAAGTGCTTTGAAAAAAATTCGTAAAATAATATAGAAATTATAAACAAATGTAGGTAACATCTGAAAGTCGGAGCCCGAAGTGGTGGTTTGGTATAGCAAGGGGTAGAAAGTAATAAAGAGATGCTAGGTATAAAATCCGACAATGATGGGTTTACAAGAAGCAACAATGCAATGACTTCCGACTTTGACGAAAGGGTTTAATGAGAAGAAAAATTAGCTTTAGAGAGTTTTTAACTGTCGGAATGTTTTTTCCCCTGTATCTAGAAAACATAAAAAAAAGAACAATAAATAACTCGGTTGAAGCGATCGGTATAAAGGTGGGAAGAGTGATCGTCAAACATACAAACGGTGGATCACAACATTCTTTATAGTGGAAATACGGAACAGTTGGCCATGGTGTAAAAAGTTTTGTAGTATTTAGTGTTGACGGCCCATACCTGCGTATTTTGGAGCGTATTGTGTTAGCAGTGGGTTTCGTTTTAAGTATTCTTTTGCACGTGTAATTATAGAGGTTTTGGGTAATTTAAATGTTAACATGAGAAGGCGAATATAAAACGAAATCTTAAGCGAGCCTTCAAAATTAGTCAGAGAGGTTGGAAAGTTTAACTGTTAGAATATCTAGGTTTTTGTTATTGAAGGAGCCCGGCTTGGCATTTAACAGTCCTACAAATAATTTTTTTTAATTTTGGTTAAGAACTTTGGTAGCAAAACCTCATTAAAATTATACCGGAGCCAATCGAAAAAAATGTAAAAATGGATATTTAAAACTCGTTAGTGGATTCAGGAAAATTGCCAAAATGAAACCAAACGCTTACACCTCGCCAACGCACTTTTGGGCGCCTTCTGTAAGTAGCTATGCTTTTTGACTACTTGAGAGAGAGAGTGAGAGTTTATTTTTATTAATTTATTCATATACAAAACACAATTTCTTTTTTTTTAGCTTACACTAGCTTCCGGACATTAGAGACAAAACAGCCATTTTGTAACCTCAAGAATACTAAAGCTTCGAGTAGATGAATGAGGCAGAATCGGTAGTAGTGTATTCCTACGATGGCCTTTCAAAATGCGTAAAAAATTTCGTTTGTCGGGCATCTATTCGCCTCTGTTGATTTTTTCTTGTTTTGGTTTTCTACTAGCCAACACTGTGAAGGCAAATCGGTTTCAAAGCGTTTAATATCTATCAAAAGTGGGGGTTCCAAGGAAATTATGCTTGGCCATCCCATTGCTTTGTTTACTTACATCTGAAAGCGACTACACCTATGGCACACTTAACGAAGGACAAATTTCCTACCTGATCTACGTACTTACTGATAACCTCGAGCTAGGACTTTTCCCCACAATGAGAAATCTGAAATTAGGACGTGGTTTGCAAATCATGCCACTGAACCTCGATCTTTTCACAACAAATTTGGGAGGATTGAATGCCAGAAATGGTCCACGATTTGTTCAGAGTTGGCAGCAAAATACTTCTTTTTATTCAATGAGATAAAATGTGCCAAAATATCCCAGACAAAAATTAAGAGCATTTTCCTAAGGTGTTCAATAAGGATTCATTACTTTAAGAAACGATCAATTTACTTACCTAAAGCCTTACCAAGAAGGCTGTGCGGCCGTTTTTGAAGTTCCATTTCGAATTTACTACTGCACCGCTGTTTTTTCCGAATTTTTGTGGAAATTGTTTCACCCTCATCAAGTTATGCACCTGCATATCCGGGGGCATTTCAACCCAAACCCGCACATCCTGACCACGAATAGTCTAAGCCATCATACTTTGGAACTAATTTCCAGTCACTTCCTCTTTAGTTTTTACTATTACGAGAACGAGTCACTCAAGTTTAAGATTAGGAATCAGCGCCACTTCTCTTCTACATTCTAATCCCATTCTTTGCTTGTGCAACTACTACTACATTCTATCCAATTTTTTTCAACAAGACGACGCGATGAACATTCTTACATCTGCATTACTAGGACACTTCCCAATACTTTCACCACGTCACGCTTTAACACAAACTTCATATTACAGGATTGATTATTCATCGGATCTCCCCCAAATTTCTTCTCAATAAAGTCAAGAGAATATTTACATATGTAGTATATTAAAAGTAAACAAACTATGAAATATATAAATTGGATTTTGAAAATACGCCTGAAATGTACTTGAACTTGTGATTGATTGCAAAAACTAACATTAACCCAAGATTTAAATTTTTTTATGTTATCATTTTAACAGCAAACCAAACCGTATTTATTAAAAATTAATTCAATTGTAAAGACTAGACCAAAATTATATTGCAGTCATAAATATAAAAGAAAAATGAAGGATACAAAACGAGAGAAGACAAGTTTTTTAATATTATATCTTCTGTGCCATCGCTTTTTGGTCTCAGCCTTCTTCTTTTTTTTCGATCACTTTTCTTTTTTTAATAGGGTCATACGTCAACAGGGTTTTGTGGCTACAAGATAATCTATCTTTTTCTGCTGAAAGAATAATTTCATATGAACATGGAAGCAAGGACATATTACAGATGATTGTGATTTTTTCTGGCGTTCGAACCGCTACTGTAGGGTTACCTCTTCTTCTCATCTGGGTCGCGCTAGTATTGGAGAAGGGAACGGAAAATAAACAATAGGTGAGATTTAAGGATGGATATCAGCTTATTCCTAGACCCGGTAATGTGGGAACAAAAAAATAAAATCGAATTTAAAGATCGATTTGAAACGTGCGTTTGGAAAGACCAAAAGACTTTGATGAGAATAACTAGTAAGTATATCATGATGAATGGTTGTAGGTAAGCAAAAGTTTATCGAAGTGAAAAAGTATGATTGAGTTTTGGGTGTTGGATGGAGAAAGAAAGGAAGATGTTGAAGAGGTATGTGGTTAGGAATGATAGAGATATCAAGTGGTTGGACATACTGGATTATCATGCGAAGTTCCATTAATAGGTGTGGCTTTAAAATGTAAAATCTAAGGTTACAGTGAGGGCGCACTTAGAAATGTGAGAGAGTATGGCGCGTGGAATAGAGGAGGAGGTAGTGACGAGGTAGAGAGAAAGAATGGCAGAACAGTTAAAGTGAACACATAGGAATAAGAGAAGAGAATACGAGGTTATTTTGTGAGGATGAGCGGGTCTAAAGTAAAACTTATCAGCTTTGAATGTGAAAGCTTTGAAAACTTAGCAGAACAATGATTGCTGGAGCAGCATAAGGGATATGGTCAAGTTTAGTTAAGCAGATGCAAAGGGAAAAAATATTGTGGATGGTGCATTAAGACGTAGTAGGGAAAAGTAGAAATGTTACACAAGTGGAGAGTGAAGGAATGAAGAAGAGTAATATGCAAAGCGGTTGAAAGTGATACTAAGGCAATTCGGCCATAATATTAAGATAAAGAAGCATGGAGTTTGAATGGTTATCTAAAAACGACCAATCGGGCGAGTGAGAAGCTTCCCAAATGAAGGAAGCAATCCCATGGCATTAATCATAAGGGAGGAAAAAGAAATCTAAAAGGTTGCACAAATACAGAAGGAAAAAAAGAAAAAAAGAAAGAGGTCACACACATGAACCAGTTGCGAAGTAGGATGAAATGGGTGGGACTTTACATATTGGGGAATTAGGAGAAGAATCTTCTGGAAGGAAGTCGGCGAAAGGTTATAGAGATGAGAAATAGGCAGGGGGATCTGCATTAGTAAATAAGATGAATTAGAGAATGGTGCTATTAGTACTGAACATGAATGATGGCTTGTCATAGCGGGTCGAGGTTGGTGGCAAAGCGACGCTTCGTGTGACACACAATCTGGCATAACATATGGCAACTTAATGAAGACATGGTTATGGATATGTTGAAATGTGTGTGGGGCCTAATATTCGATGGGTGCAGAAAGAAGGTAATAACGGTATTTTTGGGTACAATGAGGTACCATTAGTAAGGACCGGAGGTAATGGGTACGACGTGACGAAAGTTTCGATTTGGTTAGAAGTCTGCAAGTAATTGAAAAAGATTGAAATTGCTACTGGTGAGAAGAAAATGAATCAAACGAAGGAGGAAGAGATGGTGATGATATTTTGGATTTGGAAGTTTTGAGTAACAAGGGCGTTAATGGTCATTGGTATACCGCTGCTGAGTCAAAATTATCTTTAATTTCACTTAAATTAACAGAAGGTAAGGTAGATTAAGAGTCCACGTGTAAGGAAATTATAAGGGGAAATTAGTTTTAGTTGAGCGTTTTGTAGCGAAGACTATACTGCTGTAAATTTTGGTCGAAAGAAAGTGGCGTCGAGTTGACTAAAGGGACTGTTTGGTGAAGACAAGGTGAGTTTGGGAAAAGTTTGGAAAAAGGAGGAGAAAATGTTGTTGGATCAAATCTTTACATTGAAAAAGAATGGAGAATGTGAGAAAAAACTGAAGAAGCGAATACTATATTGTGATTGGTAGGTTTTTGCTGTTTAAGTGGAATGTAGACGTACAGTGGAAAAGTATGAATACGGATTAAATAGAGAAAGCCTTCTATGGCAGATGTTAGTGATAAAGCTTCTGATAGCCCAATCCAAAAGTATGGTAAATGACGAATGGTGAAAGTGGTGTTGTGTAAGAAAAAAAGTGGTGTCAGAAAGAGATTTTGGTTTTTAGTATTAAATAGCGAGAGCAGGCAGGGATGTTATGTCCGTCTTCCTCTGTTAATTCGATGATGGTGGAAGGGAGGGGGTTAGAATGAAGGAGAGGTGGAGAGTGGAGGGAGGGGGTTAGAATGATGGAGAATGGAAAAGAGTGGAGAGTGAGTTAGAATGATGGAGAATGGATGATTTTGTAGGGTGCAAGCTGAAAGAGAAGTTTGAGACGATTCCGAAAGAAGCAATTTGACAGGGTGTGTAAAAAGGACGGGGGGGGGGTTTGAAAATAAACGCAAGATTAGAAGTAAGGTTATGGTTTAAGTGAGGACAGTCCTCAGTGTTAAAGTTGTTTAGACTTGGGTGAGCGGCAGGAGCAAAGTGTCTGCGCTTTAAAATAATAGGACATATATGTTTGGATGAAAGGCAACGGATGATGAGTGTAAGTAGGAAATTTGTGATGGCAAGGAAAAGGGTGCGCTGGTGTAATTAAAATCGTCTGGTGATGTAATAGGGACCTATCTCAGAGTGCGCTAGGGTTCCCCTTGCCATGAGGTAAATGGTTTTACACTGTGTGTTAAATGGGTTAATAGTAGGTGGAGACTATGGTATGAAAATAATAGGTCTAAAGTAAACAATGTGGGTTTAAGAATGGACATATCTTAGGGGCGTGCTTTTAGGTGTGAGAAAGAATTGATAAAATGGAGGAATGAACCGTATTAGGAGAGCATATTGTGTGGGTTTGTGAAGAAAGCGGGATAAAATACAGAGAATAAAGGAAAAATTACCTTTGAGATGGTTTTGGGTCATGTTGGACAAGGATTGGAATATAGGTCGGTTTGGTAAAGTGATGTAATAGTTTGGTGTGTGTTGAAGAAAATTACGAACGCGCTTGGGAGACCGAAGAAAGAGTGGATTGAGTAGAAAAAGAAATGCCCTGGAGAGAAAAATGCGAGTTTTTGGCAGGGCGAGAAAGACACGGTGCAATAAATAGCGAGAGAGAAATTGGCGGAAGTTTTTGTGAGGGGGTAATGGTTGTTTCCAACCTATTTGTTCAGGGGATGAACCCCGCACATTGACGAGATGCCATATGTAGAGGGTCCCTGTCGCGGTTCTTTTACACTATGTAATACAATTTTTGTTCCTGACTGGTGAGTCCTAATAATATACTTATAAAGGGGGCAGTAAGCTGGGCCTTTCTTTTCAACTTGCGTCATACTTCTTCTAAGTTCTACTTTTCTCTGTTTTTTCCGGTGCAATGTCAAGCCATTACCCCAGTCTTGGGAAAGAAGGTGGGTATAATGAATGAATTAATTTATTTAACTTATTTATTTCAACAGTACCGCTGGGTTATAAATTGAACATCCAACCTCTCATTTGACAATTCTAATAACACTACCTTTTCTTCTTTTTTGTTATTTGTCTCAACTTTCTCATTTAACGTTCCCTTTTAAATAATAAAAGGGTGTGCACAAAGTAACCATTGTATCCCTTTGAGAAATACCAATGAAAGCCTTATCTTTTACATAAGAATAGACTGTTATTAATATTAATAAATTGTGTAAGATGGATAAAAATATATATATCTTTAAAACTGAAATCAAATTTAAAGAAGGAACTGAGTAAACAAAACAAAATAGAACCGACGAAAAAAAATTTTGAAGAAGAAAGAGACCTAACACGAGAGGAGTATGGATGAAATCAACTAATCATATCAAGGCAAGACAGGTTTTAAGTGAATTAGAGGACCCACTTAAGCTGAAGACAATATGAACAAATAGAGTACGAGCGTAAGCTTGAAAGACATTACATAATGCTCTCATAACCAACACAACCTAGAACTTTGCTTAGTTTGTTTTTTGTATTTCCAGAATTCGAACAACGATTTAAGTGGAATTTCCATCTTATAACCATTATGTCAGCCAAATAGCGAAAAGCAGAAACGCTAGTGTTTCAACAATCCAGTATGGGAGATATAGTTTTTAACCGGGAAGGAAAAATTAGTTACCACAAAACCATTTGAGTAATCCATAGATCCAGAGGGAATGTGTTTACCGATCGCGGGCATTATACTATAAAGGAATACACTTTTCTAGGGTTTTTTATCATGGTTAAAATATGAACCATAATACAAGTGGTTTGCAAATTAAACGAGTCTAGGAAATTTTTTAAAATTGACCAAAATGTACAAACTATACTTAAATAGAGCCATTAACTCTCTGTGCAAATATTGTGTTGCCAAGTAGATTCAAGAAGGAAGCATGCCGCACGTTTTTTTGGGCCATCTCTTTGAAAGAACAATTTACCAGTTGCTTAGAGCCCATTATGAGAAGAAATTGTATTGTTATAGAACTTACCCAATACCCTTTTCAATTCTACATAATATTTTATGTAATTAGTTAGTAGGGTATTACATATATAGATATATAATATATTAGGTAGTAGCGTAGGGTAGTAAACGAGAGGTATTCAGGTGTAATAGTATATAGTCACTTTATATAGTGTAGAAATATGATGGCTTATATTGCAAAGTATATATACCAGGGTAGGGTGATATATTACTTAGAATAATATATATTAGTTGTAGGAAATTAGTGCCTACATTTAGAGGTTACGTATATATTAAGGGTATAAGGTGGGAGAGGTGTAAGTAGTATAGGAGTATTAAGCTCATTGTAATGTAAGTAGATTCATAGTATATATGTACATATGATATATTAATAATTATGTATAGGTAGTAAAACTTACTAATTAATAATGAGTCAAGGTATAGGCAGTTCACTCATATATATTATACGTCACGTAGGCAGTGTATATGAAGTTAAGTTATATTCATAGTATATTAATTAATAAAGAACGTAGTATATATATATAAGAAGTTATATCTAATTATAATAGCTATAATAGTATCAAGATATGATATAGGATATAAGGGCGATATATAATTAAGTAATATTGTAATTACTTAATATCTTATTATTAACGGTATAGATAATATTTGATATTAAAAAGGTAATGATAAGGTAGGTATATCAATCGTACTGTATATAGTAGCTCTTAATTATATTATTATAGGACCATTAATATATATCTAATTAAATGATGATAGTATAATTATCTAACTATAGTATAATATAATGTTTTAGTAATTTTTGTATTTTTTGAGGGAATGAGGTTTATTAGTGAAGGAGGGAAGGGTTAATGGGGTAAGACGTGAGGAAAGTGTGAAAGAAATGGTAAATCCATTTGCACGGGTATAGGAATGAAATTTTGATAGATGGGAAATGATCCAGGAGCGCAGGGCGAGATTTGGTTGATTGATTGTTGGATTTTGGAAGTTTGGTGTAATAAGCGTTTTATGGAGGGTAAAATATTTGGTCTAGGTTCCAAGGGAATATGAAGGGAGCGCGGTTAAATAGATCAACCGGTCATATATGAGGGTAAAGTGGAGAAAGAAGGAAGGGGCAACTGTAGAAATTGATAGGGGAAAATAAGTTTTATTGGTGTTGTAGGGAAGGGTAATAAAGATTGCGCTGGGAGGGTATTTTGGATTTGATTGAAGAGTGCGTCGAAGTGAAGCGTGAGGGGAAACGCTGGTTTTTTGGTGGAAGACAAGGTGCGTTTTAGGAGTGGTAGAGGATTCTGGGATTCAAATCTTTAAAATTGAAAACAAATGATGTCGAGAAGAAAAAATGAGGGAGAAGAAGGAATAAATTATATTTAGGGGTTTTATGGATTTACAACCAGGGGCGTGAGATACGAGTTATCAGGGAAGCCTTTTTAATGGCAGGGTATTAGTTGATTAATATGGTGTTGGTTGGTTACGGCGACTTCTTGGAATGGAAAATACAAAGTATGTAAAATGGACCGATAGTGAAGCGTGTTGTAAGAATAAATGGCTCGTCAATTGTGGGAATGTTGGTTTATGGATTTAATAGCCGGAAGTTGGGAAAATGGGTTTGTGTTATGTCGTCCGTTGGTTTATTCCAAGTGTGTAAATAACTTAGGATGGGGTTAATGAAAGAGAATTCGAGTGGGGATCGCAGGAAACTGGGGTGTTTGAGAATGATAGAGGAAATGGATAGAGGAATGGAGGTGGCCACTACGCTAATAATAATGCCGGGATGATTTTGGGATTTCCTGTGTGGCAATCTGAAGGAGAGTGTGAGAAAAAGGGGAATTTGGTTAGAATAGAGTGGCGCAGGTGTTAATGGGTAAAATGGAGGAGGTTATTGAAAGTAAACGTAAGATAGAGAGTAAACGCGGTTAGTCTTGTGTTGGTTGAGTGAAGTAGACTAACCTCCTCAAGTGTGAAGGTTTTATGTTAAGATGATGAAAGTCAGCTGGAGCAAGTATGCTCTCAGTTTTAAATAATTGTTGGGGTATGTGTTGGATGAAAGAAGGGAACGGATTTGTAATGCAGTGGTAGTGAGGAAAGGGTTTGTTGGAACGGCAAGGGAAGGTTTTCTGTGCAATTAAAATTCGTTTCCGTTATCAGTGTAAAGGGGACTGAAAAGTGCGTTTGAAGTGGTCTAGATGTCTGGGTTAAGCATTGAGGGTAATGTTGTTTGACCTGTGTTAATTGTAATGGTAGTGAGGCTTATGGTTGGAATTAGAGAAGTGAAGAACGTATCCGGATTACGGTAAAGTTTCAATGTGTTCAAGAGGATTGCGACAATCTTAGGCGGCATGCTTAGGTTGGTGGACAATATGAATTTAATAAAATGAAAGGAAATGAAACTATAGTTTTGGGGGTTGGTTGAAGAAAAGGGGTTAAATGAGGGAATAAATTGCAGAGTATGTTGAGATTTGGTTTGGTCATGTGGGACAAAAGGCTGATGATAGTCGGTTGGTTTTTAAGCGATGTTAATAGTGGCAAGAGTGTTGTTTTGGGACCGACCCGGCCTGGGAGACTGACGAGAAAAGTGGATTGGGAAGGTCGGTGAACGAAAAATGTCCATTTGGAAGGAGAAGAAATGGTGAGTCTTGGACCCAAGAGGCGAGAATAAAGGTTGCCATGATAGGACCGAGAATGGCGGGGTTTTGTTATGGGGTATGGTTTGTGGCCCCACCTGGGCCAGGGGATGAACCCTTCACTGAACGATTTACCATAGTGGAGCGTTCCGTCGCGGTCCCCATGAACGCCTCTAGGTGGATTTTCTGTCTGTGGAACGAGTTTCTCACTAATTAATGGTACAGGAGGGGGTCGGTAAGGGCCCTGGCTTTCCTTTCGACCTGTTTGTTATTCCTTCTACCTGCCTTTTTCTTTTCCGCGATGCATAAAATAAAAAGGTTAAAAATTTTTTTCCTCCATTTTTCAAAAATCATCCATTTGGGTCAACCCTCATAACTCTTGGTTTGAGTTTATTTTTTTTTGTGTTTTTTTAAGTTATTAGTATTTATTTATTTTAAGTTTTTTTTTTTTATGACTAAATAATGGAAAAGAATTTTTTTTTTTTTTTTTTTTTTTTTTTAAATAAAAAAAAATAATAAAAATAAAAAACTGGTAAATTTCCTTAAATTAAACAAAAAATCCAGTTAGGAAAAATATATATATAATCTCTATAATATATATACCGTAAATATATACATACAAGAAGGATTCTGTAACATGTATTTGGTGGCCGCGTTTTTTACGATACCACATTATGAAAAGTGGGCCCTTTTTACATAACGCAAAATATATTTTTTAGACAATTTATGAATACTGTTAACAAAAAAATAAACAATATATTAACCCATGTTGTTTTCGATAATTAAATACGAAACACATATACAGGCCATTTCCATGTCAAAAAAAAAGTGGGCCCTTTTTTTGTCATACAATGGCCCTTTTTGAATCAGTTCCTTTTTTTCGATATGGTAACCTGTGGTGTTTATTTGGAGCGTGCCACCCCAAATTTCTTCGAAATTTTGGTGTGGGGAGTTTACACTTTTGCAAATGTAAGTAAAATATAATTTAGAATTATCAAAATTTACTTCGGTATTATCTACTTATACTTCATTACAGTAATTGACTGGAAAAGTTAACCACAATGGTTTTTTTCACGATCGTCAAAAAGTAGGCGGCAAAAATTTTTTGAAAAATTTTTCAAAAAAGTTACGTAGCATGCAAAAAATCGAAAATTTGAACCGTTATAACACATGTTAACATGCTTACTCGATGGGGTGAATAGGTCCACCAATGTTTTTTTCGCTCTACCACATCAAAATATACGGAGATACAGGGTGGGCCCTTTTTTTTACAATAGGAAAATGGGGGTGGGGCCCCTTTTTAGGTAACAGCACTATTATATTATATACTAAATATAAGTAACTATATTATATATATCTATTAATATTAAAATTTACTATAATGTATATATATATATATATATGTATATAGTATATATATATAATTATTAATTATATATATAATATAATAATATAACTAATCTATATATATATATATATATTATAATATTACTAAAATTCTTGATATCATTTCCGACATAACCAATGCTTTGTACAAAATAAGCTTTTTCCAATTATTTGAAAATTTTTTTATTTAAATATGCTATAACTTTTAATTTTAAAAAAATTAAGAACTTTATCTTTGATATAAATTTGATTTTTCATATTAATTAATTAAAACATGTGGTGAAGATTTTTGGGACCCCTCAAAATGGTACGCGTGGTATTTTTTATGATTTCTTCTAATAGCTTATAAAATGTGCAAGTGTCTTATCTAACATATGTGAATATTTTGTTTTTTGTGATTTCCAAACCTCCCTCCCTTCTTACGCCAGTATTAGATTACATATCTAAAACTTATAATTAATTACCTGAGCACAGCGAACCAATGCCCACCAATTATATTTTCTAAACTAAAAACACATTCTTTTTTGTGCTCCAATTTTTGCTAAAGTTTGTGCAAGGGCTCGTGCTAAAGGCATTTTTCTAAGGGTATTTGCAGTCTCGCCAAAGTAATTTCTGGACATAAAATAAAAAAACAGCATTCAATCTCTATTTTCATAAAAATTTAATAATGCTCAAAAATGGTTTCGATTTATATCTATAACAACAACACCTATACGCAATAAAATAACGACGATGACAACAACAACAACAACAATAATAAAAAATAAAAATGAAAAATAAACATAAAAAATGAAAATAAAAATAATAATAAATAATAATACAACAACAAAATAAATAAGCGTACCTTAAAGCTCACAACGGAGATTTTGGATCCCCTTTGCTTTGCATGATTTTGGTTGGGTGTACGCGTGTTCGACGTGCCGTCTGCGTTGGTGTAATACACCCGAAACCATTTTGTTAACACAACGAGAGATAGTGTAATTGGTATTCAATGAGTTATACTGGATTTGATGTACATCATACTCATAGTGTTCTGAGGGAGTTATATGCTTTACGTAAGTTAGGCTTATTAATGTATTAAATAGCTAGTATAGAGGGTAATAGCTATAATAATGGCTCATGATCGGGCTATAATGAAGTATAGTCACGTAGGTTATAGACGACCCAATTAACTCAGCGAGTATAATGGCGTCAGGTGCGAACGTATAGCGATTTAGATTTATTGGTCTTAAGTAACCTTAGAATAAGTTGAACGACAGTTAGTTATACGAGGCTAGAGTTAATGATAGTTAGCGTTACAGGTGAATGTAAAACAGTATCCATACGGGTGTTCGAAAGTGGGAATTATCCTTGATTGATGCGCTGCCGATTAGTGATCCAAAAGGCACTTGTCGACTGTTGGGCGAAAATAGAACTGTATCCATAATCGACAGCGTTCCGACGTTCACTCAATATTTTTGCTAGAGAACAAGGGATTGCTTTACCTCAGTGGTTAACGATATTAGGTCGAGCCACACACGCGGAGTTTCCCAAGTGTTCGAATTCTCCTCCAGGACGGTGATGGGAGGACATAAAGATCTCCTTATTTGGACTCATTCATTTATTATTTATAGTATTATGTATTGGGGGGCCTGGGCCTTTTGAGTACTGCGTATGGCAGCCGCAAATATTCGGGGATGCAGAAAGAACCGGGAGCTTTAAACAACTAGCGCCATTGAAACACATCTCTTATAGATATCGTTGTGGCATAAACGGTCGGATGGCTCTCGTGGAGTAGAAGGCTTCCCATGTTACTTGTTAGACTCAGATAACCGATGGCAGGAGTTACCACGTGAGTTCAGAAATCCCGCCCTGAATGCGATGGAAGGTATAATATCTTCCCCGTTATGACTCGTCACATTCATTCGGTGTTATTATATATTAGAAGCGATGAATCGCTGATCACAATAGTCTGATGTGAGAGAGAGAGAGAGTCAAGTCATTGGAAAAAAATTGGTCAGGGAAATAAATTTTTTACATGAAGAATATCGTTTTTACTATATACTTATTATCAGTTATCAAAAATTTTTTGTCTTCTCGTGATTATTTTCGTAATTATTTGATTCCTAATTTTATTCCTTTGTTTTTGAAAGTTTGTCCCCATTAGTTATATACACATTTATATAATTAACTACCGTTTGAGGTACACCTAAGTTTATAAATTGTATAAAGACCTTGTCCCAGACCTAAATATTTAAACCGCGAGTGTTGATATGCCCAGTGATCCTCTGATACCCTATTTTTTACTTGCCCTGTTTATGTCTGTTACGTGTGAATTTTGCTAATGTGGCATCGTCCCTTTTGTTTATACGTGGTGAGTAGGTAGTAGCGTGACCTTATATAGAAGGCCGGATTTCGCTGAATGATGGAGAGATAAGTATGAGCTTGCGGTGATAGGATATAGTAGTATAGGTATCGTAGCGTACTTATACGTATATAGTAGTGTATATATTATATTAGCTAGGATTTAGTTATGAGGGCGCTAGTTGAGGACTGTTCAAGTAGTTATTAATAGTATATATCGTGATTTAAGACTTTATTAAGTAATAGATACGATACGGGATAAGTATTATATATAGATATATAATAATCTATTAATAGTTGTTAATCTAGTTTTATATTATGTGTGTGTTTTGGTTGTGTAAAATGATGTGGGTGTGTGTGCCGCGCGCGCCCCGCGGCCCTTAAGTAACCCGTTAACTCTTTTATTATATAATTTTTTTTTTATCCTACATTACCCTAATTATATTTTATATGTATTTTAATATTGTTAATGTGGTCCATTTGGTACTTATAATATGCGGGTAAATCCCCAGTTTGCCATCTCAAAAGTTTTTATTATAACATAAAATGCTCTTCAAGTAATCCCTGATTGATGGAAGCCAATGAATTTGGCTTCAAAATGTTTGCATTCTGCAAATATTATTGAATTGAAATCATAAGCTCTATCGACTTTGCGTTTCTTGCCTGATTGGTCATTACCTTTTTTTCTATTAAGATCGATAATATTGGTTAAATAGCCAACATATGTGAAGTTATGGATGTGAAATAAACTGAAACATTTCGGATTAAAAACATACAGATTTGACTCTTGCCTTTTTGAGCAGAATACGTATTTAGAATTAAAAAGAAATTTTTATGCATTTTTAACCTGATGCCAAACTCAGACCTGGCTTGCACGTAATTACATTTTTCTATAATTATAAATATCTATTAATGAAGTTTTTTTTTTTCTATAAGCAATGTAAATTACATTTACTTTGGCCTGAGAGAGAGAGAGAGAGTTCATGAAAGCAGTGTCATGAGGAAAAAAATGCAATTAATTTACAGAACAAGTTCAACAAACAAAAATTTGTTAAAATTGAAAGATATGAAGTATTGACCTTCCTAAATTAATCTTTACAATTCAATCAAAGTGTTTGTTGTGTTATGAACTAAAATTTTTGTTTGGAAGATAGATCCAGATCATATTAGGCGGGCCCTTGTAATGTTGTGTGGTGGCCAAATTGCGCATTCTGCATCCTAAATTTTGTTTATTTATTGGTAAGTGGACTAATAACAATTTAACGTCAAATGTGAGCGTATGCCTACGTCTGGTAAAAAGTTTCAAGACCAGCTTTTTTTGTAGCGTTAACATTTCAAACTCATATGTTATAAGAAAATAGTTAATGGGGTGGCATGCATCACATCTTTCTTAAATAAATTCAAGCGTGCAGTACATTCGTTCCTAAAGGAAAGATTTTGAAACCCAACGAAAATGAATGTTATGTTTCTGGAATTCGACTGAAATTTGTTATTTAAAATGGAAACTAGTATTTTTTTTTTGCACCTTGCTGGCGCCCTCCCCCCACGCTTTTATAGGATGTATATTGAACCTTTTAGTAATTGTTTTGTAACATATTAACGCTGATATGCTTTCCACTTCAATCAGTATAACATGAATAGACTTTTAAATATTCTTCTTTATACATTCCTGTTGATTCTAACAGTAGTTACTATTTGGATATTTAAGTACAGAGAGTCCAATTTAAAATTTATTATTAGTTTATTCAATTTTGTTAATTCTATAAGGGACAGAAAAATGTGCTAATACGTATTGCAACTTGCAATAGGCTAAAGAAAACATAGAAACAGTAAAAATTTTGGTTCTTGAAAAACTTCCAAAACCAAACAATATTCAATATGAAAACAATCAGACACATCCGATGCAAAGTGACGTGGCCCTATATTTTACGATATCTTTATTTTAAATGTGGGTATGAGTTATGCAGAGACAAAAAGGGGTCAGAACAAGTTAATTGCCATATTAATAGGATGTAGATTCAGAGAAGAAAACTAGTAGTAGAGGGTAGCATGGTTCCTGAAAATTTTATTACAAAGGTTAGGTGCAGGTCAGGAATGGAAAAAGTAGGTAAAAGGGTTAAGAAATTATGTATGGGGAGTAAAAATGTCTGGATAAAGATCCTTTTGCGGCAGATAGAACTCATCTAAGTCAAAAGTATTGAGCTTAGTGCCAGCCTGGAGACATAGTAAGGTCTACAATTCCTCTCTTTACACTGGTGTAGGTAAAATGTATATTCATCTATATCATATTCTTTTTATCACTAGCATTACAGTCACCCTTATCTCCATAACTAACAGTACCAAGATTTATCTCTTCACCCATCTTTACTTATTTTTCAAAAAGATAGGTATCTTTTGGAAAACTGGGTGAAGGGATAAATCTTGGTAGTTAGTTATGGAGATGAAGGCGACTGTGATAGTAGTAATATAAATGATAAAAATATGATATAGATGGATATTCATTTTTAGAGGAAGGAATTGTAGACCTTGGTGTTAAAAGCAATATTCAATCTGCATTAATAACAGACATTAAAACAATAATTTGATGTGTTAATAAAAGACATTAAAACTAATCATGATGTTGAAACTGTGGGGGTAGATACTCTTATGCACAACAAACTGCACAGAATAGGGTAATTTTATGAAAATTACAGTTAAAAAGAAAAAAAAAAATAATATATATATTTGATATATATATTATATATATATATTTTATTAATTATAATATATTAAATATTTATATAAATAATAATATATATATATTATATTATATATATATTATATATATATATATATATATATATTAGATTAACCTATTAGATGCACTGCATTTAGATTTAAGGGGGAGGTTGCGGGTTTAAACATTAATGCAATTTTTTTTGGATAAATTATACACCATTTGAAAGAGAAAGATTAGGCTACTCCACAATATTTGCTTAGATGACACTTGCAAAATAGTGATTAGATTTTGTGTAGTTTCTTCCCAAATATCACAAATCAGCATTTTAACAGTGAAATTCTGCTGAACTACAAAAGATTTTTACAAAAGGATTTCACTAAAATACTTGCCATACACATACGTTTCATAAAATAACTTACAAATAGCAGCAATATATATAGATAATTTTTTTTTCTTTTCATTATTTTGGCAAACTCTCTTTTTTTTAAAAAAATTATTATATTTGCATGAATCATACATCAAAATGTAGTGCAAAATATATATATAAAAATTAAAAAAATAAATAAAAATAAATTATTTGGATTTTGTTATTTTACCCCAAAATAGCAGCTCAATGTAAAAAAAAAAAAAAAAATCTTGGAAAAAAGTCAATAAGGTAAACGGAGCAGTGGCAAAACCGTTGGGTATAACAAATTTATATATATAAATGAAAAAATGTGTATCTAGCCTATTTCTACAAGCTGTAAAAATTTAATTCTAATCAGATGAAAAATACAAAAGTTATATGCCAACAATTATTTGAATGCTTTCCTTTTCTGCAAATAAAAAATGAAAAATCTTAACTTTATTACATCTGATTATTACAAAACTTTCAGAGCATGCATAATTGGGGAAAATAAAAATATTTTGTTTAGACAAATTTTTACCATACCAAATGGTTTTTCAGCTGCTCAATAGAAAACTTTAAAATTTTCAAGTTTTCCCATGACCAGAGGCAAAACCATTGGGCACACAAAACATTGATCTAAACAAAAGATTTATCTCGTCCAGTTACAAAAGCTATAAAAATTTCAATTAATTATTATTAAAATTTTTGGGGGGGAGAAACTCAAAAATGAAAAACCACAAAACCTTTTTATTATTTATACGATTAGTTTGAAATTTTCAGAGCATATATAATTGGGGAAGGTACATATTTTTTGTTTAGATAAAGTTTTTGTATAAACAACAGATTTGCCACAGTTCATGGGAAAAATTTCATACTTTTCAAAAGTTTCTCATGATCAGCGGCAATGTTGGGCATATAAATTTTTTTTAAAAATGTGGAACTGGTAGAGTTACACAAAGTCTGAGAAGTTTTAATCTGTAATCCAGGTAAGTATTAGAAAAGTTACATAGCCACCAATTCTAATTTATTTTAGAACTCATAAAATAAATTTTTTTATTATTTAATCCAATCAATACAAAATATCAGATCATATAATATAGCAAGGTTCACGAATTTTTATTTAGATTAAATTTTTGTCAACTCAGGGTTTGCCCTGCTTATGGAGAAATTTGAAGATTGTTAGATTTTTCCCATGGCAGGCCAAATCCAGTTCTGCATTTCAAAATTATCTTCCCGGAACTATACATGCCTGAAAGATTTGTACTGATCACATGAATAATAATATAGGTATCACGATTTTTCATTTATGGCCCCCCCCCCCCTAATATTACAAATAAAATATTTTTTACCTATTGAAAATACAGACCATTCAATTCTTACACTAGAAAGTAAAACCTAAAAATCATAGTAATTTAAAGTTAGGAACCCTTAGGAAAAGCCTCCCCTTAATGTTAACATATAACTTTTTTAGCATAGTGGATGATATCAAGGAGAATTTAGGGGCTAGTGGCCATAATATAATTAGATTTAACAAATGCATTATATGGGGCCCAAAGAGCAAGTTAATAATGAAAATTTGTTGATTTCAAAAACTGACAACAGTATATTTTGTGCCATGCTAAATATAATTGATTGGAATAAGGAGTTCAAAGACATTGTTTTATCATGTGGGAGCATTTCAAGCATTCTGACCAATATACAGTTGGTATAATTTATAGATAGACCCATTAGGGTGGCAAAAAGATCTCGAAAGCCTAATAGAGATTTAGTAAAAGCAAATAGACTGACTAGTTCCAGGGGAAGTAGGACAGAGGTTGATATAAGAAACAATAAGAATAAATAGAATGAACTTATCACTTAATACGAAAATCAAGAGGAGAATGGCCAGAAATTGAACTTGGCAAGGAAATAAGAAATAAGAACCTGAAGTACTTTTTAATAGGCTTTATTATTTAAAAGAAAGAATAAAAAATTGACGCAGAATTTAATGATGAAAAATTTGCAGTTTCATATATTGAGTTGGTTTATATTTTCAATGCTTATTTGCTTCAAGTCGTTTACTGATTAAAGACTGGCTAGTAGTTTTAGAGCACTAGTTTCTGATATATATATATTTTATAATATATAGTATATATATATATATATATATATTAGTTATTAGTATATATATATATTATATTATAAATATATATATATATATTATATATTTTAATATATATATATAATATATATATACTATATATTATATATACGTAAGTGGGTATTGGGAATCATGGGGCAATTGGACAGAGGGCTTAAACCTCTTAAAAACCGACAGTAGTAAATTAATACCTTTCTAATGTAATAAAATGTCTAGATTAAGGTTTTATAAAACCTTTGAATTTATTTTCCGTTTATTGTGATTTTTCTTATATAAAAAATATATAATTTTGGCAATAAATTTGCCGATATTTGCTATAACTCTTGAACAGTTACACTTTCCTGAAGATCTGGTTACAAATATAAAGGTAAAGGAACCCTTTGGAAACTCATACAATCTCTGAAACCTGTTAGGTACGTCCCAAACATGTTATTTTATTTTTAAAATAGTAAAGTGGGCAATTGGGAGAGGAAAATTGTGTTTTGGTCTAAATTTGGGGACAGGGATTAAATGTTGACAAGGTGGCAAACAAAAACCACATTTAAAATCATTTCCATATCCAACTTCAGGGGGCTCAGCACCCACCTAAAGGGGGTATACCAAATATGAACGGAATGTCTCTAAAGATGATTAAAGAGGAGTTAGGCCTAGTGGAACTGTGCGGTACACTGGGGCTTTGGGGATAGACCCAATTGACTCGGACACCAGAAAAAGATCTGGGGACCCCAAATACCCATACCAAAATCTAGGAACCCCCCCACCCAAAAAAAAATGTAGGTAAAAAAAGCCAAAAAAAGTGCCAAATATACTAAAAATATACCAAAAGGTTGCCAAATTTAGTGACAAATCTGGATTCCTCCGATTTTGCCAATCGCACAACCCTGTTTTATTTACTTAAAATACGGTTTTATTTAAAAATCAACTTCTTTAAATTTTGTCTTTTTATACTATTCAATATATAACCTAATAACCAATTTTTTGACGAAATAAAAGATGTAAATGCATTTTTTATTAACCTGGTGTTTAAAAATAGATTGCTATAATTTTCATCTCATCACAACTTGAAATAGCTTCACCAACGGCGGTAGCTAACCTGAAGTACATCTTTAAAATTGTGCTTAAAACAAATAAGTAAGCAATGTACAATATAAAATAACTATATACTAAACCAGTAGACTTATATCCTTATTATTATTAAGCCATATAGATAAAGTTATCTCACCAAGTAAAAACAATTTTTGAAAAGTAATAGAGTATGGAACTACAAACCTTGGCATTTTTGAAACACCTAATTTTGTCCCCAATTGCCCCACTTTACGGTATATATATAAACCATCATATTTATAACTCAGCATGGCCACTTTCCTTCAATGGAATTGTCGTGGCTACCATTAATTTCGAAGAACTTGTTCAACTATAACATATGTACACCAAAGGGATTGTTTACAGGAACTTCGACTAATGTCATATGTGACTTCTTTCAACCGTCTGAATATAAATCATTAACCTCTATAGAAAAAGGTGACAATGATAGGGGAGGTGCAGAAATACTCATTCACAAATCTGCCCCCTATTCTCCAGTCCCTCTCTAAACCAAACTTCATGCAGCAGCAGCTCAAATTCACTTGTCCACCGACCTTACTATCTGCTCAATCTACTTGGCTCTGAGTATGAATTTTCTAAGGATTTGACTTAGCTGATTCTTTATAAACGCTACCACAACTCTGGTTTTTGTATATACTAGGATTTCACTTTCGCACCTCTTGATGGGGGCACTGTCACGTTCGTCTAAGTCTGAGTATCCTAATAGATTCTCCTAAACTCCCTTTCCTAGGATTGCCTTGACACAGGACTTCCTACATACGAACGTTTAGATACACACTTCTTGTATCGATATATTTTTTTTTTTGTCACCACCAACTCACGGGCAGAGCCCTATATCAAGGAGGGAGTATACTCAAAATCCATCTAACGCAAATTTACGCAGATGAGCACAGGACAGCAGGCTATTAAAGTTATGAGGGAGATTAATTCGCAAGAAGAAACAAATGGTAAGAGATTCACGAGAACAAGGATAGGAGGAAAAAGAAGTTTTCAACACAGCAAACTAGCCATGGAGTTACCAATATCTAAGCAAAAAAAAAAAAACATCGTGCACCAGACCACAGCACCCCTTTGTACGGGTGTTGTAAGTAGTGGTTACGTGGGTAAGTTCCAATCGAAAACCCCTGCCGCTCGCGGTACCTATAGAAAGATAACACCAACATGCGCCTGAAGATAGAGGGTCAATGAAACTGGAAAGTACAGAACAAGTTATATAAGCCTTTAGGATGCTTTGACATCGCCCGTGCAAAGCACCGAGCAACTGTAGCTTGATGCTGAGGTTTATACATGTTTTGTTTGTTAAGGGACAAGGTGTTATAGATTGTACAACAGAAGAGCGAGAGAACCGTCGAAGAAGAAGAAAAGTTAGGGTTTTAGAGAGGGAGATTTCTAGAAAGTTGGGTTTTTAAATAATTGAATTTCCAAACAAGGTAGAATGACCCAAATCGAGAATCTATCCAGAGTCGACTCATCGGTATGGGAATAAATAAGTTTAGAAAAGCAATTCAGAAGTTAAAAAAGGAGCAGAATTGAAGATGAGTTGGGAAGAAGAAGGGAGTCGAGTCATCGGCATATGTTTGGATAGAGTTAGATGTGCAGGTGAGAAGATTAATGAAAAGTTACGGAATAAGTAGGAGATAAGACTGAACCCTGAGGAACACCACTATTTAACAGAAAAAAAAATTGCTCCATCAACCACAGCCAATATTGAGAGCCGATATTGAGAAGAAAGCTAGACATAAGCAAGCCAAAGAGAGAAAAAAACCAAAGGGAGAGCAGTGAAGTGTGCTACCACCCAGTCAAATGGCTTTGGATATGTTAAAGCGCCACCATGCAGTCTACCCATAGTTCCTAAGAGCCGATTACCACAAATTGGTGTTAAAAGTTAATGCTTGGGTTATCCAGCCGTAGATCTTTAAGCATCACATGCCAGTACGTAGCCATCGGAAATGAGATGAGATCCAGGATGGTCTAATAGAGTTGAGAAGGTTTTCAAAAGATCTTAAGATAGAATAAGATGAGCTATTGGCGATATTGGGAAGGATCTGAGGCTTCCTTTTCGGATAGGTTGGTGGACATGTGCGGCTGTCCACACTTGAGGAAAAGTGTAGTAATTTGAGGGAGAAATAGTTTGAACGGGGGAGGGTTAGCAACATTCCCTCAAAATGGGGGAGGAATTGCCTCCAGGCCCACCCGACTTCCTAACATTATAAAATCTCAAGAGGCCCATGCACGCCGATCAAATGTATCACAGGCAAAAAGACATAAGACACCTGAGAGGAGGAGGAGGACGGAATGCCAGAATCGTCCAGGGTTAGTAGTAAGTCAAAAAGGAGCCCCGAAGAGATTGGCCTTTTCAGTTGAGAATTAGGCACAGAACCAGTCCAGTTGAACTTAAGGGGGAAAGCAGATTACAGAAGGGTAAAGAGCATGTTCAGGCAAGAGGTCAGAGGATTTGTCAGTACGAGAACCAGGAGTATAGCGCACTTCGTTATGATGAAAGCCCGCTTTTTCATGTCGTCAAGAGATCCCGCAGAATTTCTAGTTGAATGAAAAATTAGCAAGAGTGATATAGGAGAAGGAGAATTTTTCACTCCTGAAATGCACTGACACGAGAATGGCCTGGAACAGGAACGATTGGAACCATGGAATATGAGAGAAGATTAGTCGAAAGACAGGAATGAACCTGCTTATTTGTCAAGGATTACAACTCCGCACCTTCGTGGCAAGAAAACCGAAGAAGACATCAAGAGTCCAAGCAGCCATATCCAATTATTTAGTTAGCAATTAGAAAGCGAACGCAAAGGCCCCTCCAATCGCCTTGATCAAAGTGCCAGAAAAAAATTGCTCCCATTCCCTTTCATGGATCGTAAATCATATTCATTAACTATATATATATGCAGCCAAGGGATCTAAATCATACCCAACAATAAAGCCATATTAAAATTGAAAGAGTTAGTCCTTTTGACATTATGACGTCATTATCAAATACCTACTCCAGCTTGCATTATGAGCGAGCGGGATGGGGCTTCTTTTTACCTGGCCAAAGCTATCAATCTTCTACCTTAAATAACTGGTTTCCAACTGTTGATATGCCTTTTTGCGGTCTTTCCAGCAAGTTGTCAAACTTGGTCAGCGGAAGCTTGCATTCACAATCTTCCACAGGCAGGGAATCGGCAACCCCCTTGGTGGTCCCAGAGGCACACAAGCAAACCCAGAAGAAAAACTCTAGCAGGCAATAACAAAAGAGGACCATACCACCCCAAACATTATATTTTTAAGCAAGCCGCAGCAATCATCAGCGAAGTAATCACAAATGCCAGTAAAAAAAAATTGAACCTTACATAGGCTGTTAACATAACTCCTTCCTTTTAGTGGGAAAGTTACACACCAAAAATTTCATCGCTTCACAACTCACACACAGTCTCCTGTATGGGGCCTGATGAAATATAACTAGACATGGATCTCTGCTCCTGCTGCTGAGGCAGATGGGTATAGGTAATAGTTTTTTGCCACTCTAGTATTTCCACCTTACTAGAAAGCATTTTTAAAAAACTGAGAACTGACACAGCACTGCCAGAACTTACAAAGTCTTATTTACACTTGCCCAGGTATTAAAACTGCGATTGGCGAAAGCAGAAGATGGTCGCTCTTGGGTCCAGACATGATATTCTGTACATCATGCGACAATTCATATAAATCCTCGACATCAAGCATTTTTGTGGGATCTATGTAAAATTGATCGGATCTTCTTTTCCATCTTTTTGGACTAACAGCTTTGTAATTCCTTATCCACTAAACCGGCAAAGATCCGAACGTTGGCAGACGAACCAAAGACTAATTCTCGACTGACCGTGGTCATTCCTGTTAAATTATGGACGGGTAAAATGGTTTTGGCACGCTTTCTCCTTCTGGTGAGCACCCAGTATTTTCTCAAACTTCGTTTGGTTTCTGGCATAAAATCATTCAACTGCCGGAACCTCTTGTAGTAAAACTAGACGCATTGACATTCCAGGAAGGGCCTGCTCAACTGGAGTTATGGTTTTGTGTCTTTTTTGACCTGGAAAAAGCTTACGACAACATGGAGAACTGGAATTCTCCTTTAAACTCAATTCTCTCGGTATCTGATTTTTTGTAGGTTATATTTTATATTTTTATTGAAAATTTAAGCTTAAAATAGCCAAAAATCAATAAAAAATATTTGAATAATTTGTTGATACCATTTTTGACATTTAAAAATTTATAACCAATGTATACGCTCCATAAAAATACGAAAAACAGAAAACTAGCCAAACTACTCCAAAACAATGTTCCTAGAATATAAACAAACAAGAATAACATTCGTTAAATAAGGAAAGGACAAAATGTTTGTAGATTTTTGTCGCTAACCCATAATCATATCCCTTTCAAACATGGATGAGAAAAAAACAAAAAAAGAAAAGTAATATAACAAATCAAAGAAAATATCGATAACCTTCAGAACCTCATAATACAGAAATACGCAAAGCAGCCCTAATTCAAATGTTGTCAAACTTATAATTTTGGCTTACAACTTATACAATTTTTACTTATAACTGTCTTAAAAAAAGTTTGCTACGGGGGGGGTATAGGTGAAAGTAAAAAAAAATACAGGTAATAGTAGTGCAGAGGGGTATCACCCGAGTTTAACAGTATGATAAACACAATTTATGATACCGAAACAAATCACATATTTGGAATCAGTATATAAAGCTTATATATAAAGTTACATGATTTAAAACTAACAAACACCCTAGAGTAGACTGCATAGATATCAGGAGTAAGGGACTCTTGGCCTCTAGGTGGACGATGGGGGACTTTGTCCAACATCGGCTTGAGCCCCCTAATGGAAATGTTTCCTTGAACTTCAATTTTTATGGGGCTAGAGTCGATGGGGGACAGAGGGGGGGATGAAGTCCCCCCACATCGTCGGGCTAGAGGCTGAGAGACCCCGACTCCTGATATCTATGCGATCTACTTTAGGGTGTTTTTTAGTTTATAAATTATAAAACAACTTTACATATAAAAAGTTTTATACGCTGATTCCAAATATGTAATTTATTTTTTCGTAAGTCTAATACTTTTCTAGATAATTCTCCTGCCCGTTTTATGGATATGGCAAATATAATTATTTATATTATATATATAATATATAATATATTATATTATATATATATTATATATATATATATATATATATATATTATATATATATAAGTTTGGACAGGGTTACATAGATTTAAGAAAATTATTTGCTGTGAAGCACTTTTATTGCCAAACAAGTTTCCTTTTCTTTTATCAAAAAATTTATTGTTAGGTTATTTTCTCTAGAAAACGTTAGATATCATTAGTGGTTGGTTTTTTAAGCATGGCTTCAATCATAGGCTTCGTGTTGCAGTGCTACCAAAAATAATTGTTATATAGCTACTTTATGACAATACACACTAATTTGTTTCATTATATATATATATATATATATAATATATATATTATATATATATATATAATTATTATATAGTTATATATAAGGGAGAGTACACACATACATCGAAGTGTTGAAATTACCTCCCATTTTTAATGGATTCACATTTCTCCTTTCGTTCATATCTCTTTACACACCTCATCCCTCTAGGCAACATATATACTGACCACCATTTATCTACATAGCATATACACATTAAAGTACACACCCTCTTCTAGATAACACTTTACAGACATTCCTACTAACTTATATCCCTGTGTGTGGAGAGAAAGAATTGCCCACATCGTGAATGTCTGCGTGTCGTAGAAAGCGACTAAGGGACGGTGATAGTTGGTTGGCTGCCTTACTACCATCCATTTCTTGCAGGAATGCGTAATGCAGGCCTCGGGAGGTTGTATCGCCGTAAAGCCTTCTATCTTTCGTCGGAAATGTCGAATCGTATGGCAACATGGAATGTCAGAGAATAAATGATGAGGAGAAGAGGAGAAGTTGTGAAGTATTTAGAAAGGGCAATTTGATTGGCTCGCTGTGACTGAAAACAAAGATTGAAAGAAAACGTTCAAATGAAATGTGTGGTGTAGAATGTGTGCTGGTGTGGAAGAGGATGAGAGAGGAAGAGAAGGAGTTGTAATTTTGCATTGAGTGACACTGTGGAACAAGCTTTTTTTGTAGACTTTGTTGGTGAGGTAGCCTAGAAATATCTAATGTTAGAATTTAGTCTGGTTGAAAAGGTCAAGTATGTGTGGGGTCTGTGAGTGTCCATCTGAGAGAAACGTGAGAGAGTACAATTTTTTTCAAATAATTCTGAAAGATGTTTGGATGGTTAATAGGAGCTTCAGAATTGATAGTGTTGGGGGGACCTGAATGGTTGGAAAGGTGATCAAAAGGAATGGTATAACAGGAGGTTTTTGGGTTGGTGGGAGAAAATGAGAATGGTAGGAAGGCATTGATTTCTGTGAAGAAGAGGTATGTAGGTAAATGTAATTATTTCTTTTAACACACAAGAGTATCCATAAGACTTGGTGTAGTTGGTGTAGGTAGAGTGGTATCGAAGTTTGAAAGATGATTGCTTCGTAGTTGTGAAAGATTGTTAGAAGTATGTTGATTGGATGTCTAAATCAGGGGTTTAGGAATGGTATTATCGGATCTTTATGTTGTTCTTATGTTAAAAATTAAGTTAAGTGGGGGCTTGGATGGTAGGAAGAGGAAGGTGATACGAAAGGAAGTAGGTAAAATTAGAGTGAGAAGTTTAAGTGAGCAAAGACAATAAGGATAGAGTATATAAGAGCCCCTCGCTAGTAATCAGTTGAATGTGGACAAGTTGATACTGACAAATTCTGGGGCAACTGAAGGAAGCGCAATTGTTAGTAGTAGCAAGGAAGTATGTGATGTGCTAAAGAGAAAGTCAAGAATGTTAACCAGTAAATAGTGAATAGAAGGTGAGTGAAAGCGGTTAAAGGTAAAAAAGAACGTGGTTGAATGTACTGAAAGCAAAATGAGGTTTCGAATGAAAGATGCGGTTGGACTTATATAGAGGAAAAAAGAATACTAAAGTGTATACATAGAGAAAAAAGAGGATAAATGAACAGTTGCAAGGAGGAGAATGGGACGTACAAGGGAATAGGAAGCTTCTTATGGAAGGAAGCACGAAATGTTAAGAATGAGAAAGGGGAATCTGACTTAGAATAATGGATAGGGATGGTGCTTTTAGTAACTGATGAAATGGCTATGAGGGGAGGAGTGTGGAAAGAAACACTTCGAAAATCTGCCATAATTAACAGTAAATGAAGAGGTGATAGTGAATGTGTGTGGCGTTTGATGGTGCAAGAATGGAATAGATATTTTGGGGATGAGGTTATTAGTAAGGAGGTGTAATGGGTAGAGGAAAAAGTTGAAAGACATGGTAAAATCTGCAGGTATAGATCGAAAGACTTGATTAAATTAAGAACGGAGGCGAGATGGTGATTGATTGGATTTGGAAGTGTGTAATAAAGCGTTGTATAGAGCGAGTAATAGTACCCTCTAATATAAGGGTAAGGGAGAAAGGGGGAACTGTTAGAAATTATAGGGAATAAGTTTTTATTGCAGTGTTGTAGAAAGGATATTTGCTGGAATTTTGGCAGGAAGAGTGCGTCGAGTGAGCTGAGAACTAATTGTTAAGAACAAGGTGCGTTTAGAGAGTTGGTGAGAGTGTGGATCAAAATCTTTACATTGAAAACAAATGATTATGAGAGAAAATGAGGGAGAAGAAGAAATAAATTGTATTTTAGGTTTTATGGATTTACAACAGGTATATGATAGATAGAGTTAATAGGGAAGATTTATGGCAGGCTGTTAGTGAGTATAATATTATGGTTTGTTTATGTTGGTAGGCTTGATGAATGAGAATCAAAGTATGTGTACGATAGTAGAGCGTTGTGTAAGCATAATTGGTGCTCAATATGAATTGGTTTTGATTAATCAGCGGAGTGAGACAGGGGTTGTGTTATGTCTCCTTGGTTATCAATTTGTATATTTGGATGGGGGTTAAAAGAATTTCGAGGTGGGGATGCAGGAAATGGTGTTAGAATGGTGGAGATGGAGATGAGTGCGTAGGGATGCCCTACCTCATGTGATGCGGATGATTTGGGTTCTGTGTGCACAATTCTGAAGCAGCTTGAGAGGATTAGGTAGAGAGATGTGCAGGTTGTAAAAGGAGGCTGAAATAAAATGTGGATAGAAGTAACGGTTATTGGTTATGAGTGAGGACACTCCTCAGTGGGGGAAGTTATGTTAGATGGATGAGCAGCTGGAACAACAATATCTCTGAAAGTTTTAAATATTTAGAGATATATGCTTGAACTAACATGTAAAGGATGATGCAGAATATATAGAAAGTTGTGAATGGCAGGAAGGTGGCTTGGTGCAATAAATCGTGTGGGTGAATGTAAGAGGGACTAAGTGTTGAGGTTGCTAGGGTCTTACATGAGGAGTACGTTGTTACCTGTGTTATTGGTATAGTAGTGAGACTATGTCTTGAATAAGAAGATATAGATCTAAAGTTCAATGTGTTCAGATGGACAATCTTAGGGGTGTGCTAGGTGTTAAGAAATGATAAAAATGAGGAATGAACTTATTAGAGAAGGGTGTGTGGTGTGATAAAGGGGTAAATGAGAGAATAAATGAAAGTATGTGGGAGCTGGTTTGGTCATATGAAAGGAATGATGATAGTCGGTTGGATAAGCCAATGAATATAGTGAGCGAGAGTTCGGGAACTGACCAGGCTGGAGAGGACTGAAGAAAAAAGTGGATTGAGTCAATGTAAACGATGTTGAAGGAGAGAAATGATGATTTAGGTGAGGCGAGAGAAAGGGTTTATAACAGGAGTGAATGGGGATATGTGAGGGGATATGTGGTGGCACCACCGGGCCAAGGAGATGAGAAACCTTACATTGACGATCTACCATTAGTGAGGATCCATCGCTGCCATGAAGCTTTAGGTGGAATGTTCTGACTGCCGATGAGGTTACTCATATATAATGATTACTGAGGAGGTGGTAGGCTGGAGGCTTTTCTTTTTCGACTTTATTCATGTACTCTACTGCTTTTCTTTTCCATATATTCATGCACCTTACTCCCATTCTTGGGAAATAAGAAGGAAGATAAAGAAAGAAATATAAATATATATATATATATATTTATATTATTATATATATATTATATATATATATATATATGATATATATATATATATATAATAATATAATTAAATTTGCATGATTGATATTGAAATAAAGGAATAAAGAAAGTATATATAACAACAAAATTAAAATGATTTTCCTAAAAAATTGATTTTTTAAGAATGTTAAACTCGACTATTACCATTTTTTTTTTTTCATTAAATTTATATACAAAGAGGTTTGGCAACACTGTTCTAGTACTTTAGCATGGGGCCTAAAGATAAAAAAAAAAAAAAAAAAGATCAGAAAAAAATATCAATGTTTCGACAGAATCTGTTAAACTCAACTATTACTGGAATTTTTAGCAACTTTGAGAGGCTGTAACTTTTTTTCCTAAAGAGAACGACGATTTCCATTTTCATTATTTTTTTTAAGAGTATATCCTATGATTTTTATAAAAATTGGGGGTGACACCCCTCTGCACTACTATTGCCAAATTACAAGTGATACAATTGTAAGACTTGTATCGGTTGTGTTACAGGCCCCTGGGGACACAAGAAAATTAGGAAGGGGTGCCATCTTAATGTAAGAAAAGCCATTTTATTACAACTCTAATCCATTTACTTGTATTATAGTTCTTTCTATAGGGTAAAACATCTCGGTGATTGCCGTGAAGAGTAATAATCCTCTAACGAACCCAACAAAACCTAACCTAGCTCTGCTACCATCAACTATTGCTAACGCCTGTGGCAGGATTATGGAACTACCACAAAAGGTTTACTTTTTGCTTGTGGTATGCTAGTTGGTATAAACTAGCCTTTACTTTGTGTACAATATTAAAAACCTTAAGAGTGTGGTGTGTCTGCTTGACTTGTTCGTTCAAACTTTGGCTTTTGACTAGGACAGTCTCTATAGATCCATGTGGTGGTCAATTTTTCTAATGTTCTAATGAATTAGGCCCACACAATTTATACAAGACTTATTTAATCAATGAATCTACAACAAATTAAAGTAAAATAATCACTAGCAATAATATAATTATATATATACAAAACAATTTTTGACAAAATAATAATTAAAACAAATTCCAAACCTTAAATATACTGCAACGGCCCTAAAAAATATTAAAGAAAAGATTCTAACAATACTATGAGAAGGCAATGTAGGGCTTTTGGTGACAAAAATGAATTGGAAAATGGTTAAGCAAATATCTTTTTATAATGACGTCATAATATTTGAAATAGGTTGGATACAAATATGAGTGACTTGGGTACAATATAGTTATCATATACTATTAATTTTTATTTTATGTAAAGGTTTTAATTATGTTCTTTTCTTATATATGGATTGTGCTAATAATTTTGCATGAATGACTTTATAATTTAAATAACTTGAAAAATTTTGCTTTCAGTTTAGTTTTCAAATTAGGTATATGATAACCCTAGGCTACGGTAGTACTAGAATTTAATTAATTTCGGAAATTTGTTTGTTTATTTTTATTTGTTTTAAGCTTTAGGTATTTTTAATTTAAATGTTGTTGATATTATAATACACATTTAAATTTACAACGATGCTGTGTATTTGAAAATTTTAATATTTTAAATTTAGATTAGGCATAACTTTTAAGTTTTATTCAAAATTTTTGTTGTGCTTTTGTAAATAGATATATTTTATTTCTTGGAAAAATTGGGTTAACTTTGGTTGAATATTGTTTGCAAATTTAATTATTAATTTAATTTTATTACCAAGTGTTTTGTAATTTGATTGATTGTTCAGAGGCCTAGGGGATGGTAAACCTATTGTTAGATAGTCATATTTTCTATATCTGCTTTACCTACCCTTATTTTTTTTAGTATTTTATTTATCAATTTCTGTTTCCTGTTTTTTTATTTTGCAATAATACTATGTAAATGTATAGTGATGTTTCTGGAGGTGTAAGGAGGAGATTAGTAGCCAGGATTTGGGCTTGTTGTGCATTATCACTTATAAGTGAAAAAGGTTTCATTCAGGTTACGTGATTGCATAGTCTGATTTTATTAAATTTTAGCAAATTTTGAGGATCCAATGTGGATAAGTCTAAGCTGTAAGAATATCGTTACGGTTGGTACACATCATAAATATATTAACATGCAGTAGGTCAGACAGATAGGGTAATTATTGGGCAAATTGTGGATATGCTCTTCATAATTTAAAATTTCCAATAGCTGTTTTCGAAAGAAAACCACGCTTTCATTTGCCTAAGTGGAAATGTAAGCAACGTTGTGATTGGTTCATAACAAACAAATTTTTAATTCCTTTTAATTGGCATCCTCCTCTTTATGGCATTTCGAACATGAAGTAATTAAAAAAAAAATTATAAAAAATATTAGACATTTTCCTTCAAATTTTTCATACCATGATAAATGCTAAAAGTATCTGTGATTATCAAAAGAAAATTTTGCTATATACAATGCCATATTATTATTATTTTTCTTTAATTTTGTCGCGAAAACCACACACACACAAGATGGTCCGAAAACTAAAGCATTGGATTGAAATACTATAATAATAATTATATCTATACTATGATTAGTTTGTGGGATTTAGAGTATTTAAATATAAAGAATATGAATTTTCTGTTAGAAATTGGACAGGCAAAAACATGTTGAAACTTTTGTGAAAATAAGTAATACTACTACCGAAAAGAAAAAGGAAGAGAATTTTTCCAAAGAAACTCATTAATTTATTATATGTGCTTGGAACTTTATTGTCACCTAAAATAAAAAAACAGAAATGTATTCCATAAAATTTGGATTTTATATCAAAATGTTTAATTTTGCTTTAGTCTTCTGGGGAAACGCTACAGCAAAATTAAATAACTTACAAATTTGGAAAAGCTAAAAATTAAGAGAGCAGATTATTTCAGTTACAAAATGAAAATTAAAGTAGAAGTTTGCGACTTTAAAAATATTAGTCCATTGATTCTATTCTACACAGTATGTTTTATAAATCTGCCTGATTTATAAACTTAGTTATTTGTTATATAATGTTTATTATTATGAATCATAAACTATTAAAAGCTTATCTTGATAATTAATTACCACCATTATGAAATATAGGATCTTTAATAAGCAGTTCAATTTCTGAGTTAAGCCTGGAAAGATTTAAAAGTTGATGTCGACTTTTAGTAAGTTTTCTAAATTCTGGTTTGGGGTTTAGAACACAGATAATTTATTAATCTTATCTAATTGTCACTCAAGAAGGTAAACTAAAAATCTTTGTTTATTTATTGTTTATTATTGTAAATTTAAATTACTATTGTAGATATCTACTTTATAAATATACTATAATTGGCTATAAATAAATGTTAATATATTTTAAACCAATGAACCGAAATCTATAATTATGAATGAGAAAAAAGCGAAAAAATCTTACAGATTGAAAAAATGCCTTATTTTCCTTTTATGTTAATAAACTCTGATATTAATGAGACACTGAAGGATGTTAATGGAGTGACAAGGGTTTTCTGAATGATTCCCGGTCTTATACAGATTTAAATAACATGGTAATGATTGATAAGCGGAGAGTAATTGAAAATGGTTGTAGTAAGCTTAGTTTACGTTTTTCAAGGGGAAAATCCAGGGTGTTAGATGTAAAAATAGATTTTACCCTGTGCAAGAAGATAAAAATTTCAAAAACAAGTATAAAAGGGGTGTGTGTGACTCGATCAATAAAGAGAACTAAAACATTATAAAATAGTCGGTGACTCCCAAATGTGGCATTTGGACAGAGCTTTCTGCCACAAAAAAGAAAAGAAAAAAAAATGGAGAAGAATGTGTGCTTCCTATCTTGAGGAAGAGACTATTGATATTGCCAGTGTCGTAAACACATGGTAGGTCTTTAAGGGGAGACAGTCACGTAAATATCCGATATATTTCAATCAGTTAAAAGAAAACGTTTTTTATTAGTAAAAATTGTATTTTTAGGAATCCGGAAAAATTTGTTAAAGGAAAACTGTTACTTTTTTGGAATGGGGGCGGGGTTTTACTTCAAAAACATAAATTCTCATATTATCTTTAATTTTAAAGATATTTGAGTGATTTCTGCACTAAAATAATCGGATTTAGTGTAGTAATAAAACTCGTTTAGACACCTTAATTCAAAATTTATTTAATAAAAAAGAATTAAGACAGTCTCTGAAAACTACTTTCAAAATTTTTGAAGAAAAACAATCAAGCAAGGCTGACACCACCTTACATTGAATCAAAACATTCAATATAAAGGTCACTCTGTTGATATGTACATGCTCTATCATGTTCAATCAGAAAGCCACTATTTATTTCGCGTTCGTAGTATTGATTCCGCCAGAGATAGAGTACTTGAACCTAAGAAATGCTTCACAAGACCACAATAGGTTCCTCATTTTTATTAATTTATGTTCATAATTTGTTTTGGTTAATTATTATTTTTATTAAATATTGAAATTAAGAGATTCAAACCGTCAAAAATTTCGATAGCTTAAATAATTTCGGGGGGTTTGAAACCTCCTCACCTTCCACCTGTCTATATCCTTATATATATATATATATATATATATATTATATATATAATATATAATATATCTCTATATAGAGATAGTATTTTTTATATAAAAAAAATAAAAAAAAATATATATATATATATATATATATATATATATATATATATATATATATATATATATATATATATATATATATATATATATATATATATATATATATATATATATTATATTATATAATATATTATATAATATATATATATATATATATATAATATATATATATGTATAAACAAATTATATATAACATAAATAATAATATAATATATATATATTTCTACATATTTATATAATGTTTTGGTTTATATCTCTATATATATATATATATATATATATATATATATATATATATATATATATAGTATATCTGTGCATATATTACATATAATATATATAATATATATATATATATTATATAATATTATATAATTTATATATATATAATATAATAATATATATATATAATATATATATATATGTATATATATATATATAATATATATTATATATATACGGTATATATATATATATATATAATATATATAATATATATATATAATATATATAATATATATATATATATATATATATATGATATATATTATATATGTATATAATATATAGAGAGAGAGAGCTATAATATCTATTAAGTATATATATATATATGATAATATTATATATAGTATATATATATATATCTATATATATATTATAATTATATATCTATAATTATATACGCATGTTCATGATATAAAATCCCTATATTTCACTTTTATGAGAGTTTGGGTTTGGACACACCTCCGCTGATGATAAAGCAGGTGGTGTTACCATCCGACCACGATGAGCTAAGGAAACCCACTGTTTATATAAGGTACTCGTGTGACCCCTGACCCGATTGTGAAGCGGGGAGAATCTGCCAAAGGTGATGTAGATTTGACGGTATCTTATTCTTCTGGGAAGAAAGTAATCTTTCTGAAGTAAAAGTGGGTTTCATTTTAGTCATCGTGGTCGGGTGTAACACACCTGCTTTCCATCAGGGAGGGTGTGGTTCAAAACCCATGCTCTCAATAAAAAGTAAAATATGGAATTTTATATATATATTAGTATATATATATATATATATAATATATATTTATATATATATATATATCTTATATATATATTATATATATATAATATATAATATTAATATATATATATATAATATATATTATATATATATATACTAATACAGAGGTGGGCATCGTTACTCAAAAAAATAATTTCGTTAACCGTTATCCTTTACTCGGAAAAGTATTCATTATTGGTTATTTCCGTTCTTTGAAATGAAAAGTAACGAAGTGCCGTTACTTTTAGGTTTTGACTGCGACATTAATTACGGTATCCTTAGGTATTTAATTGGTCTTGGTATATTAAATTTAAACATATATTAATATAATAAAATATGGTCTATCCCTAGCGCACTCAACACTTAGCCTCATTTAACATCCACCAACGATTTAATATTGCACCAGCCACCTTCCTGCATTCACAACTTTCCTTACTACACTCTGCTTCATCCCTTCCCTTTTCATCCAACATATCTCCTAAATATTTAAACTCGGACATATTTTGATTCCAGCTGCTCACCATCTAACCATAACTTCACACCGAGGACTGTCATTACTCACAACCATAACCTAACTCTTATCTACTTTTACTTCAAAATCTCCTTTTACACACCCTGCCAATCTCTCAAACAATCCTCAGAAACTCTTTTCATAGATTCGCCACACAACAAATCATCTGCAATAATAGGTAGGGCAACCTCCACTCCCTTCCATTCTCCATCATTCTAACACAATCCCTGCCACCTCCCCTCTAAATTCTTTCATAACCCCAATAACATTTATACAAATTGAATAACAAGGAGACAATACACATACCCCACTCACTCCGCTATTAATATTAGACCAATCACTTTCAACTCCATTTATTCTTACATACGCTTCACTATCGTCATACATACTTTTGATTCCATTCAGAAGTTTACCACCAACACCATATATTACTACACCTGCATAGAGCTTCCCTAATTAATCCATAAAACCCTTTAAAAAAATCATAAAATAAATACATTATTTATTCTTCTCTCATTTTCTCAATCATTTGTTCCAAATATCTTCTAATACCATATCATCTAACACTTTTAAAGGCACCTTGTTCTTCAAGTCAGTCCTTCAGTCACCCGACGCACTCTTTCGACCAAAATACCAGCATATATCTTCCATACAACACTCAATAAACTAATTCCCTATAATTTCTAGTTACCCTTATTCACCTTTTATATAAGGGTACTATTACTGTTCTCCTAAAATCTCTCTCTCTCTCTCTCTCTCTCTCTCTCTCTCTCTCTCTCTCTTCTCTCTCTCTCTCTCTCTCTCTCTCTCTCTCTCTCTCTCTCTCTCTCTCTCTCTAGCCTCTCTCTCTCCTCTCTCTCTCTTCTCTCTCTCTCTCTCTTACTCTCTCTCTCTCTCCTCTCTCTCTCTCATCTCTCTCTCTCTTCTTCCTCTTCCTCTCCTCTCTTCTCTCTTCTCTCTCTCTCTCTCTCTCTACTCTCTCTCTCTCTCTCTCATCTTCTCTCTCTCTCTCTCATCTCTCCTCTCTCTTCTCTCTCGCTTTCCTCTCCTCGTCTCTCTCTCTCTCTCTCTCTCTCTCTCTCTCTCTCTCTCTTTCCTCTTTCTCTCTCTCTTTCTTTCTCTTTCCCTCTTTCTCTTTCTCTTCTCTTCTCTTCTCCTCCTCTCTCTCTTTCTCTCTTTCTCTCTCTCTCTCTCTCTCTCTCCTCTCTCTCTCTCTCTCTCTAGCCTTTTAGATAATGGTATCATCCTCGTATAGTTTATGTTTTAAAT
Source organism: Trachelipus rathkii (assembly GCA_015478945.1). Taxonomy (NCBI): domain Eukaryota; kingdom Metazoa; phylum Arthropoda; class Malacostraca; order Isopoda; family Trachelipodidae; genus Trachelipus; species Trachelipus rathkii. Next base: position 5,346 of record JABUQX010061087.1, on the reverse strand, counting down.
CCCTTCGACATAAATTGTTGGAGATGATCTCCAAAATGCCAATTACATGGGGTTTCTTCAAATGAAAATACAAAGCAAATCAATAGACACAGAAAAATACACGAAATCGATTTTAAATGGATAAAAAAAAAGATACAATTTCCTTTTTTTTTGGTGCAGATTGGATGAATATTAAAAAAGCTTTGCTAAATTTAAATTTTACCGATTTTCCCACAAATACCAAAGCCAAAATAGAAACCTGCCTTCTTTATTTAATAAAATAGATATGTTATGCTCATACACATCCTCACATTCTCTGCATTGGCTCTATCAATCTTCGGTATTTCTAGCAAATTAGTTTTCAATTTGTTAATTATTATGCTAAATAGTTTCATTCGACTACTGAGTGTTACTAGACAATTTTATGATCTTACGACTTACGCCATCCATATTTCAAAAACATCTTGAACTCTAGTCTAGAGTATTTATCGAAAGGTTACAGAATTTTTTAAAACTTGGCTATGATGAAATTTTCTGACACCTTTGCTCTGGAACACAAAATAAGTATTCTTATGTAACTATAAATAAGAATTCAAAGCTCATTAAATTCGCTTTCATCTGAAAATTATATTTTACCTAAAGTATGACGTTTAACACTAAAACAATAGTAAGATGTTTTTGTACATCTAGATATTATTCTTTATAGTGTGTCCTTGATATAGATTCTTTAGGTCTGTCTTCAGTTATAGTAATTATATACTGCATTCGAATTATGTAGTTTATGAATAATTTTATATTCAAAAGTCTGATAATTTATATTTTAAGCGAAATTGTTTATTGATTTATTTATTTTTTTTATGAAATATCTTCAACAAAATTTTCGTAATTTAATTTATAAATATACAATATTTTTTGTTTTCTTTCATTCTTCATCCTCCCCTCGGATAGCCACGGATTGAAGGCAGGGTGCGCAACATGCAGCCGGAAACATAATAGCTAAGTAGAAGAACATGGCTAAGTCGAAAGGATAGCCTCCCCCTCCCCCTTTAAACCCTTAAATACGAGCCCGTCTCAAAACTTCTCACAAAACCACGCCATTTATTATTATTCTGCACCAATCTTCTCGCTTCCGCGTTGTTAAATTCTCACTCCTTTCCCTCAGACACTCTTTTACTGTTTCAAAATCATATCCACTCCCAAATTAAATAGTCATGGAGGTATAACCGTAAAACACACCCTTGCTTCACTTCACCATATTAAACTATTTACTCTCCTTCTCATTTATTCTTACACGCCCTTCACTATCAACACACATATCTTTGATAACATTCAGAATCCTTCCACCAACACCATATATCATTAACACTTGCCACAGAGCTTCTCTATTAATACTGCCATTGGACTGTTGCAAATCTATTAAACCTAAATACAGAATATTCTTCTTTTTTCTTATTTTCTGAATCATTTGCTTCACTGTAAAAAAAATTGATGTACATATCCTCTACCACTTCTAAATGCGCCTAATTCTTCAACAATCACTCCCCTCGGTAACTCGACGCACCCTTGCAACCAAAATACCAGCATATATCTTCTGTACAGCACTTAATAAAATATTTTCCCTATGGTTTCCACAGTTCCCCTTATCACCTTTATCCTTTCTTGCTTAATTAGTAAAAGATCAATCATTGTTTTTGCTCATTTATTTTCAATGTGAATACAATATTTATTCGTTCCAATTTTTCTTCTCTTCTTATCTATATATTGTTGTCTTTACATTAGCTCTGTCACGATGCACATTAACCATGTTTCTAAAAATTCATTGCTCATTTGTTTGGATTCATCATAGTATCAACTCTTCCCTAGCAAAGAGCCGAATCGATTATTATTTCCGCTCGCCTATAGGGATTAGTGTACAATTTAGTAGTAAAATATAGTAAATAAAAAGAAAATAAATAAATAGTAAATAAATATAGTATAGTAAATAAAAGGAACACGTGTGTGTCTTCCTTACTAGTGTTGGTAAGGAAAGTAACACGCGTTCCTTTATGCCACCCTAACTACTTGACGAAATGCAGTCGTGAAACTGAGAGATTAGTTCGTTGATGATATTGAAAAGCAAGAATCTTCAAATATAAGTTTTTTTCATTAGCGAAGTTTAGAGCTGCGAAGATAAAAGGCCTCACGATTTGCGTTTATAAAAGCTTTTTATCAACCAACAGTTCGGTGCTTTTTTTGAAGTACGGTCGTGTGAAAAGGTTTATGCATCCATAATGACTTATTTCGAAATGATATTAAACGCTCTTTGGTCATAATTAAAGTCACATCTTTAACAGCCTGTGAAAATATTTCCTCAGTTATTTAAATCACTGGGCAAAAGTTGTGTATTAACATTAAACTTAATTTAAGAAATAATAGTATGCTATTGTTAATATTTTATTCTAATCTCAAAATTAATTTTAAGTGAATGCTTTATATATATATGAGCTGTATTGAGGCGTGTCTAAATTTTTTTTTTACTTGAAATACAATATTCAGGAACTTTATTTTCTTTCAATATCATTTCAATTCCAATTGACTAAAAAAAAAAAAAAAAAAAAAAAAAAAGGTTAACAAATAATTTTTCATTTAATTTTTTTCTCATATCTCTACTTTTCACATTTCCTTACCCTCCCTCATATGTGGTATTTAAGTAGGGTATCTGATGTATCTGACGATCATTATAACATATTTAAGAAATCAATTATTATACATCATTTACATTATTATACATTATATTATAAAGGATATACAAAAGAACCCTTCAAACTCCTTAATTTATTTTGGCACATAATCAGATACATAAAATACATCATAAAATACGTAATTGA
>JABUQX010061086.1:27500-37536 GCA_015478945.1 Trachelipus rathkii | reverse complement strand
ATTTTTTAAGTTATAAACATAAAAAGAATAAATTTTTTAGTAAAAACAAAATGTTTAAAGCAAATAAAACAAAATAAATAAATTTTTATAGTAAAAATAAAACAAAATAAATAAATTTTTATAGTAAAAACAACTTGTTTAAAGAAAAAAAACATTATAAATAAAAAGTTTTTTGTTATGCTTATACAAAATATGATGTGAATCAATAGATTCAATAGATCAATAGATAGGAGGGCTGAATGGGTAGTTTGATTTGCTGCTTTACTGATTTACTGATTTACTGATTTACTGCTTTAAGATATGTAAAAATGCAAATTTTTTAAAGTTATAAACATATATAAAGTTTAAATTTTTTAACTTAAATTAAATGTTTTAAGCAAATAAAACAAATAAAAATTTCTTATAGTAAAAAAACATAATGTTTAAGAAACAAAACAAGAATAAATAAAAGTTTTTGTGTCTTATGTTATACAAATTATGACTTGAATCAATAGATCAATTAGATCAATAGATCATAGATCACGAATGGGTAGGAGGGTAGAATGGGGTAGTTGATTTACTTGATTTTACTGATTTATGCTCTAGGGGTATGTAAAAATGCCAAAATTTTTAAGTATAAACATAAAAAGAATTAAATTTTTTAGTTTAAAAACAAAATGTTTTAAGTAAATAAAACAAATATAAAAATAAATTTTTATAGCAAAAATAAAACAAAATAAAAATTTTATAGTAAAAACATAATGTTTAAAAGAAAACAAAACAAAATAAATAAAGTTTTTGTGTTTATGTTATACAAAAATTATGACTTGAATCAATGAGATCAATAGATCAATAGGCTCAATTGGGTCAATAGATCAATAGATCATTGAAGGTTGGGAGGGTTGGTGGATGGTTTGATTTTACTTATTTACTGATTTTATTTTTTATTTTTTTTACTGATTTACTTGAATTTACTGCTTTAAGTATGTAAAAATGCGTAATTTTTTAAGTATTAAACATAAAAAGAATAAATTTTTTAGTAAAAACAAAATGTTTAAAGAAACAAAACAAAAATAAAAATAAAGTTTTGTGTTATATTATAACAAATATGACTTGAATCAATACGAATCAATAGATCATCAGATCAATAGATCATGGAAGTATAGGAAGGTGGAGGGCAGTTTGATTACTGATTTACTGTTTACTGCTTTAAGGTGTGTAAAAAATGCAAATTTTATGTAAAATTGCAAAATTTTTAAGTTATAGAACATAAAAAAGAATAAATTTTTTAGTAAAAACAAAATGTTTTAAAGCCAATAAAAAAAAATAATATAAATTTTTATAGTGAAAATAAAACAGAAAAATAAAAAAGGTGTTTGATAATAATAATCTGACGTTACAAAACTGCAACAATATTAATTCTTCAAGTTTCTTTGCCATCATGTTATAAAATATGAACTTGAATCAATAGATTCAATAGATCAATAGCTCAATTAGGTCATTAGATCAATAGATCATTGGAAGGTAGGAGGGTTAGTTGGATGATAGTTTGATTTACTGATTTTAATGTTTTTACTGCTTTACTGAATTACTGATTTACTGATTTACTGCTTTAAGGTATTTAAAAATGCAATTTTTTTAAGTTCTGGTCATGACAAGAACACCATCGTTCATAAACGTCACTACACAAAAATGTTTCCTTAATAAAACCAAACAATAAATTTAAAAGTTTTGTGTCTATATTATTCAAAATTATGACTTGAATCCATTAGATCAATAGTCAATAGATCAATAGATCATAAGATCAATAGGGCTATGGGAGGGCAGTTTGATTTACAGATTTACTGACTTACTGCTTTAAGGCTTGTAAAAATGCAAATTTTTAGTAAAAAGCAAAATTTTTAAAGTTATAAACATAAAAAGAATAAATTTTTTAGTAAAAACAAAATGTTTAAAGCAAATAAAACAAAATAAAACACAAATAAATTTTTATAGTAAAAATAAAACAAATAAATAAATTTTTTATAGTAAAAACATTATGTTTAAAGAAAACAAAACAAAATAAATAAAAGTTTTGTGTTATGTTATACAAAATATGACTTGAATCAATAGATCAATAGATCAATAGATCAATAGATCAAATTAGATCAATAGATCATGGAAGGGTAGGAAGGAGGCTGGATGATGGGTTGATTTACTGATTTTACTGATTTACTGCTTTATGGATTTACTGATTTACTGATTTACTGCTTTAAGGTATGTAAAAAATGCAAATTTTTTTAAGTTATAAACATAAAAAGAATAAATTTTTAGTAAAAACAAAATGTTTAAAGAAACAAAACAAAAATAAATAAAAGTTTTGTGTCATATTATACAAAATATGACTTGAATCAATAGATCAATAGATCAATGTTCAATAGATCAAAGTAGATCATGGAAGGGCAGGAGGGTATGGAGGGCAGTTTGATTATACTGATTTACTGAATTTACTGCTTTAAGGTAGTAAAATATGCAAATTTTTTATTATTAAAACAAAATGTTTAAGGAAAATAAAAACAAAAAAAAAAATTTTTATAGTAAAAACATAATGTTTAAAGAGAAACAAAACACAAAAATAAATAAATGTTTTGTGTTTATATTATTACAAAAATTATGACTTGAATCAATAGAATAGATCAATAGATCAACTATGTTTCAGAGGGTCAGGAGGGTGGCTGGAAGGCAGTTTGATTTACTGATTTATGATTTACTGCTTTATGGTATGTAAAAACATAGCAATTTTATAGAAAATATGACTTGCATCAATAGATCAATAGATCGAATAGAGATCAACTAGATCAATTAGAATCAATAGATCTATGGAGGGATGGAAAATGAAGAAATTTATGCTTTAGCGGCTGTAATGTTAAAAAGCAAATGGTTTAATTTATAAAATAAAAAGTATAAAGTTGTTTTGGAATAAAACACGATGTTTAAAGCAAATAAAAAACCAATAAATTTAAAGGTAATTTTACATATATGTAAAATGAAAACAAAATAAAATAATTTTTATAGTAAAAACATATGTTAAAAGAAAACAAAACAAAATAAATAAAAGTTTTGTTATGTTAAACAAAAATTTTTTTGACTTGAATCAATAGATGCCAATAGATCAGATTATAGTTTTTTTCATAGCGCGTCAATAGAAAATCAATAGCATCATATAAGGAAGCAGGGTAGGAGTGGCGGGTTGCGGCGTGATGAGTCTCTTGCGTGTTTTACCCTGTAACTTACTTTGATTTATTCGTTTTTACCGCCTGATTTATTGTTCTTGACTGTGTTAGGACTTGATTAACTGCTATTTAAGGTTCATGTATAACAATGATCATATCAATTTTTTTTAAGGGTTTATAAAACATCAAAAAGTTAGTCACAATTTTTTAGTAAAAACAAAATTGATAATAAAAAAGAATTATCTAAACTCATCCAACCACATTAACCAATAACCACTATATAAAAGAATATTGTGTTATGATCTGTATCATACCAAATAGCTGTGCACTTTGTGGATAACTCAATTAGATGCCAAGAAGATCACTTAGTAGCCGGAGCAATGGAGCGGATAATCTCATATATGTGGGTTATCATTGGAAGGGTAGGAGGTTATGGAGGGCAGTTTGATTTACTGATTTTACTGATTTACTGCTTTAAGGCAGTACAAAAAATGTAAAATAATTTGCAAGTTATAAACATAAAAACATTTAATTTTTTAGTAAAAAAACAAAATGTTTAAAGCAATAAAAACACAAAATAAATAAATTATTTATAGTAAAAATAAACGATTACTAACTCACACTCTAACCTCTATAAACAGAATAGTCTAAACAATAAAATTAAATTAACAAAAAATAAAAAAAAAAATAAAAAAATAAAAACGGACCATTAAAATAACAAAACATTATAACATCAAAGTTATACCCACTTACTGTAAATATATAAATCTACAAAAAAAAATAAAAATAATAAAAAATTAAAAAGTTTTGAAGAATAAATGCTTAAATAAGTATAAATTTATAAAATAAAAAATATAAAAATTAATTAGACAAAGGTTAAAATGAGTAAACATAGAAGATAGTTAGAAAGATATAATATACTTCTTAAAACAATATATACACACTAAAAAACACTAGGAAATTAAACACTTAAGTATATAATGGGTGAAGGATAAAAAATATTTAGAAACAAACGCGAGAGAGTCAACTAATGCATGTCAATGTTTCAACTCTCACGCGCAGAAACCACATCTCTAACGTTTATAAAAAGAAATTATTGAGAATATCAGAAAATTATAAAATGACACGTCTTCCCCCACAGTTAGAAAAGCGCAACGTATCATCCGTTTGGTGACAAGCTGCTATGTCAATTGACGATTATATACCATGAAGTTTAGAAACAGAATCAGTGGTGGGTATGTGAACCCGACAAGATACTATGATATAATAATGAGGATATAATAAATGAAAATAGTTTTATTATAAACTATAGTCACAAGCACCGGCTCTCAAGCATCTGAGGTACTTAATCAAACTTTCAAAGGATAAATGTGACGTTCTCTTACCATAGAAATAATATTAAAAATTACAAGCTAACTCATCAGACTTAAATTTCAAACCTTTATAAGAGCGTAAGAAAATTATAATCAGGTATAGGAACGAAGTTACAGGACTACAAAATCTCTCCTAGTGCTCTAAACATCATAGTTACTACTCTCTGATGATGAGTTTTAACGCACCTCTTATACGGTGAGAATGCCAAGTATTTGATAGAAAGATAAGTCAATCATAGAAATATCTCAATTCTTAAAATTGATGGTAGTGATAGTAAGAAGTATGTAGGTATATATAATATTGGTTATAATAGATATCTTTTCATTTGCATAAACTCTTCTAAACACCCTAATGTATGCTAACCTGACCTTGCAAAAAATATAGGATTCTCTCTACTTTTGAGCTTCGCCATTCCCTGCTATTATTAGAACTCCACCGATCTCAGAATCGGCACTTCCCCGGAATCCTACATGGACCCCATGATACACGAGGAAACATATTTTCTCAAATATACGTCAATAATATGCTGATCACGACCATTATCGAGAGTCAATTCCACGAGTCAATGTCGGCATTTGAACTTTGAATTCCTGTTCCATACACCTCACATACCTCATAAACGGCTTCCCCGTCCCCAAAAACCCGTAGATGGAATGCTCCTCAAGACGATCAAATATTCTGTACGACTCTACGAATTTTGTCCAATTGTCTGGCATTTGACTGATAAAGTGTCCCTGTTCCAAACGCTTTCACAACCTCATAATGACTCTCGGACTCTCCCGATCCTCCTCTATAAATTTCCTTATGGATTTTTTTCGTCTATTAGATGGCTGACGACCTTACGGAATTTCCAAAGTCATAGTCGGCATTTGACTTTGAAATCTCCACTGTATACTCCACATAACGACTTCCACATTACCTCAATTAAAACTCGGAATAACTTTTACCTCAACTCGTCCTCACTCATAAAAATAAAACACTCAAGAATAATTATAGTGACACTCAAGCGTAATAAATCGGACTCAAGTCGGGATAAAAAAAATAATAATGCTATAAATACTAAGTGATACAGTGCGAAAAAAGACTAAAATATCCGGATTATAAAAAATATCATATGGTTATAAAATCAGTCTGAGAAATAAAGACTTGTGAATTATACCCACTCCCCATTACTAACTTAATATAATATAATAAAGTATATATATTATACTATACTACTTATTATATATATATTATAATACTTAAATTTCAGTACCATATTTATATTCATATATATATTATTATATATACTTATAATATTCAGCTTAATAATACTAATATTATAAATCACTTTATTTTATATCACTTGATTAATTAATATAGTGATATATACTATTATATACTACCGCATTTTTGACTATCTATGTATACTTGGGATAATATAATTACTTATTTATTGCTCGGCGCAAGAGCTAGTATTATATTTTATCCTCTTTTATAAGTGAATTAAATATTATACACGGATTCAATTTTTTGCGGTGCGGTTCATATTGCGGTTGCGACTCGTCAATCCTGCCAATTATCTGCTATGCTAAACACAGAAAAATTTCGCTTGCTTGGGTCACGATTCGTCTATTTATTTCAGATGACACGTGAAATAAGGAAGAAATTGTCGATTTGTGCGCTCGCCGAATTATATTTTGGAGATTGCAAGGAGCCACAGAGACACATGATAAAATTATGAGTGATAGATATAAGTTATTGATACTCTTTGTATTGCAGGAAAATGTTATTAATGGAATACTACGATATAGTTGTGATAATATTATTTAATTTATGTAAATAATATCATAAGTATATATATATATAGTTTTAAATAGGAAAATAATATATTCAATACTAATCATACCATCAATAGTTCCAAAATATTCTATCAGTATATTAAATGAAATTAAATAAATAAAATTATAATTTATATTATATAACTTATAAAGAATACATATTGGTAATATAAACTTATTATATTTCTTTAATTAGTTTTTCTTTCGTCGAAAAAGCAGAATAGGGATATATACTCATGAGTGAAGTATAATTATATATATATATATATATATATATATATATATATAATGTATATAGTAATATTATTATATATATATATAATATATATATATTATATATAAAATTAATTTTATTTATAAAAAATAAGATTGTTTAAAATTAGTGTTTATAATAATCTCTATTAAATTTATTTTAAAGTTCCTTTTGTAGTAATATTTTTATTTTGGTAATTCACTTATGAAATTAAAAAGAGTATGGTACTCATATATATATTATACTCTCACTCTATTGTATACAAGCAACGCGTTACTCGCTATTTGTTGACAGTTTTATTATAATTTAACTAAATATTTCATTTTTATACTACTACAAACTATATTCGTAATAATGTCTGCATACTATGAATATATCTAATTATTAGATATACTAGGTGTTATATACTATAAATATAATATATATATATATATATATACTCATTATATATATTAAGATCTTATATATATATATTTGAAACATACATGAAAATCTCATATACGATATAAGTAAACCCTTTAAATACCTACTCATCAATATCTCGTTCTTCCATAAATTTCATAACTATATATATTTATCATTGAATTGTGAGCTTGCTGTAATATATAAGTCCCTCTTAATTAAATATTGACAGTTTTATAGTAGCATAATTCTTTATATCAAAATTTAGAAATACTACTTAATAAGTACTTTGAATAAATGCAGACATAATGCACATGTATTTAGGAATCATTTTAATTTATATGTATTTATCTTAGTTAGAATACTATTACTACTGATATATTAATTTAATTTAATTATATACTTAATAAGGATTTATATATGATAATGTATAACGTTAATGTGAATTACAACGTTTTCCTCAATAATATTAATTCCATATACTAATTTATAATTTATATTTTATTTTAAATAATAATTAATTTATTTTCTTCATCATTTGTTTACATTAGTTTCGTAGAAACCTCGTCTCTGATGTAATGCCTTGAATAATAGTGGTCACTCAGTAGTCGAAATTAATTTAAGATTAAATAAGTGATTTCTCACAGAAAGAAAGTTTGTTTACTTTTTTTATAATACTCTTAGCATATAGTCCTCTATATAAAATATAGTACAATCTAATATATGAGTAATAAGCGGTTGTAATCTACTTTTGTAGTATAGTAATTATGGAAAATAAGGTATTGATAGTAATCTCCTATAGTTTAAATTAGATAAAATTACTTATAATTTAAATATGATTAAAATTAAATAAGATACTTATAATTCTAATAAAATATAAATATTCTATTGCAATAATAATAATGTCTGATTAAATAATAATAATAAAAAAAAGTCTTCTAGATAATTGATGATAATCATATTAAAATATAATAGTACGAATAATTATAATTAATAAGAATAATAATAATACTATTTACTAATAAGTAATAATAATACTATATATAAATTAAAAATATTAATAATAATAAAATATTACTATATAATATATAGACATTGAATAATAATAATATAATAATATATAATAATTAATTAAATACATTAATAATATAATATAATAAATACAATATTATTGTTTAAATAACACTAATAAATTGATATAATATTATAAATTTAATAAAATTTTAAATTAAATAATTAATTGTTAACAGATTATTATGTTAATTAATTAAATTATCATAAATTATGATTATTTTTATATATAAACAAATAAATATTGCTAAGAAATGATTGAGAAGATAATATAATAATCCTAGTAATTAATATAACACGTTACGTTTAATTTGTTTCTCCTCTTATACTAATAACTAATAAAATTTCAATTTATAATATGTAATAGTGTTTTATATACGTAAATAATAATATATGTAAAATTTTACTATAATTAAATTTTAATGAACTAATTTATTAACTATGTAATATACATTATATTTTTTTTTACTTAAAACTAATTGTAAAATAAATAAAATATTATTTTCGGAAGAACAAAATTAAATGTCTCGTATTATAGCGTTTTTTTTTCTAAAAAAATACTTTATATACTCAGTTTATAAAAACTCACTAGATACTAAAGGTCATATTAATAAAGTATTTATTATTTATTTATATTAATGTTCTATTAAATATATATTTATAATCAAATTAATAATTTAATAAATTAATAATAAATTTGGTGATTTATAGTGATAAAGATTTTATACAACGTATACAATCCCAGCAAATATTGCATTAGATTGAATCAATGAAAAAATTCAAACCCATGTGACTATATAAGTGTTTATTATTAATTATTTATTATATTAATTATTTTATTATTATTATTTATAATTAATTTAATTATTATTACTCTGCACTTTGATTACTGTGCCTATGTTATTATTTATTATTTTTATATAATGATGCAACGATGTTATTTATTAGTGTTAATTATTTTATATCCTTCAAATTATATTAATTATATTCATATTATTATTATTATTTATTTTTTTTTATTTAATTAATATTATAATTATTTATTATTATTATATATATATATTATTATTATATTTAATTATTTAATTATTATTATTTATTATATTTATTATATTATTCATTATATTATATATATAATTATTTTTATTATAAATATTAATAATTAATTCTTAACAATTAATTTAATTTTAACTCATAATAACTAAGTAATTTTGACCCTCTTAATTCCAAATTAAAACACAGTATTTCAATATCAATTTCTCTATTTTATTTATATGATTAGATTATTCATTTCTAATAACTAATTTGGTATATGCATAGGAAAAAACTCTAGTTAATTATAATTATGATTATTATTAAATATTGTATGATATAAATAAATTAATATTTTTATATTATTTGTCTATATATACATAATGGTGAAGAATGCGTGGTGAGAGTCATTAGAATATTTAGAATTTATTAGGAGTGGCTGGAGATTATTATTCGTTATATTATATTTATAATTTTATTATATTATTTATATTGATTTATATTTATTTATATTAATTAATATTAATTTATATTTTAATTTATGTTATGTTATTATAATTTAAATATATATTTTTATATATTGTTTAATCCAAATAATCTTAACTTTTGATTTAATTAATTAATTGTCATTTATAATTACATGATAAATAATATGTAATAAATAATATACTAATTAATTGTATTTATTAATCGAATATATTTTGCTATGTGACTCTGTATAACATTTGATAAGTATTTGCTCTCAACATAACTTATTTTTCTCGTATTAATATATATTATTAATGTTATTAGTGAGTTTTAAAATTAAATATCATTAAGTGTATATGGATTCGATGTTTCTTTAAATACATAAAAATCTATACTTACTTTTCTCAATGCTCCGATAAAATGTT
>JABUQX010061086.1:20000-22500 GCA_015478945.1 Trachelipus rathkii | reverse complement strand
CATTGTTCCTACTCCCAAAATGTATAACTTTACATTTATCGGTATTAAATTCCATTTGCCATGTTTCCCTGATAAATTTACAATGTCTTTTTAAGTCGTTTGGAGTACATTGATAATCTGTTTCACATATTTATTGCGAAGCCCAAGTTTCGTATCATCCACAAATTTCGAATAATATTGCCATAAAATATTATTACATATTTCATTTACATATATAATAAACAGTATTTGAACCCAGGACAGATTCTTGCGTAAATATTAGTAAATACTTTCATATCTGAAAATTACACTTTTCGATTGTAGATGTCAATCGCAAAGCAATTTATAATCCCAATTTATAAAGTCCTCCTTGAATACCATGAGCTCTAAGCTTTTCCAATAATCTTTGATGAGTGACAGTATCAAATGAATTTTGAAAGTCTAAGTAAATGACATCGAAAGATTTATAATTATCTACATCGTTAATAACCACATTAAAAAATTCTAGCAAATTGTAAGCATGATCTATTTACTTCTAAAAAACCGTGTAGGGTATACTTGAGCAATCCATTACCTTCAAGATGTGCAACTAACCTATTACTTAGTATTGCTTCAAAAGTTTTACCGACTTTAGAAGTCAAGCTAATTTTGGTCTGTAGTTATTCGGAACCTTACCAATCTCCTTTTTTGAAATTGGGAGTTATATTAGCAATTTTGAAATTATGAGGAACTATTCCTTCCTTTAAAGACTTATTGAAAAGCATTGTCAAAGATTTCACTATTATGTCTTTCAAATTTTTGAGATGCATTGGATAGTATCCATCTGGTCCAGGTGAATTATTTATTAATAGTTTATCAAATCGTGGAAAGCAAACTTCCTCTTCTAGAATTTCAAATTTATCTAAAATGTTGTCTGCATGAAAATCCTTTATGTCTTTCATGCTAGGTAGGCATCTAGATTCTCTTTCGTTAACACTATAAAGAAAAAAACTAGTGAAAAATTGCAATATCAGTACTGTTTGATTTTAAATTACCATTAATGTCCACTAACAAGGTCCAATTGATTCCTTAATGGAACTTTTGTTATTAACATATTTGTAAAACTTTTTAGGATTAATTTTACATTCACGAGCAATATTAATTTCATAGTTTTGTTTATAATATCTAATTAATCGTTTGCAGCTTCGCTGACAAGCTATGTAACTATTATTATTTTCCACTGAAGGAGACGACTTCCATAGTTTATATGTTCTATTTCTATTACTTAAAAAATCTCTAATTTCATTATTCCACCATCTTAGCTTCGAATTTGGTAAAGTTAGCTTCATTTTATATGGAACAAAATCTTTTTCTTTGTCTTTAAATATTTGTAGAAACGTATCCCACATTACATTTGCATTTCATGTTAATATCTCATCCCAGTCATAGACAGATAAAATGTCTTTTAAGCCATTAAAATGGGCGTTTTTAAAATCTGGAAATTTCAAGTAATTGTTGTGTATTTTGTTTTCAATGTTAATGGTAAATTTAATCATGTTATGATCACTTTTACCAATAGGTTCGATAACCTCAAAACTTTCTTACCAAGGTCAAATGACTCACTATTAATAGGTCTAAAATATTTGTTTCCCCTCGTTAGGGGCAATCAATTAATTTGAATAAAAAAGGAAATTATCTCCTAAGAATTTTAGTAATCGCTTTCCTTCTCGATCTACATCAAGTAAATTATAGTCGATATTTGGGCAGTTAAAGTCTCCAACAATTATTGTGAACCCTTCTGAGACTTTGCTCAATTCTTTAAACAAAGCTGCATCTATTACTGACTGTGAGGACGGTGGACGATAGACATTTATTAAGTTCAATTTTATATTCGATGTTTCTATTTTAACACCAAGTATATCAATTTCATTAACATCAGCTAGTTCCAGCTGAGTAGTTAGATATATATTTTTTAATGTAAATCATAACGCCACCCCCTTCCTTGTTATTGTTTCTATCCTTGAAGTATAATTTATAGCCATTAATTTGAAATTCCGAAACAAAATCACGATCTTTAAAGTTGCACCATGTTTCATTAATTGTAATTATATCGTAATTTTCTATGTAAACAATAGCTTTAGATTCATTTATTTTGTTCTGAATACTTCTTGCGTTAAAAGATACCGCTTTCATTTCGCACATATCGAGCGAGGACTTGGACTATCCCGAAAAACCTTTTTCTTAGCAATTGTCTCTTTGTATATTTTTCTAACCTCTGTGTCCAAAAGTCGACCCAATTTTGCATCACCAATGTCATTCAAATGAACCCCATCCCTTGCAAATAAACAATTTTGATCAGTAAAACTTCCCCAAAAATTAGCAAAAGAGACGTTTTAATTCTTGCAAATTTCTTTCAGTCTGGTGTTGAAAAATATAGCCTTGCTGGCAGATCTTAAGCCCATTTAATTACGAGTCAAAATTCCCAGACACAAAACGTTACCTGTTTTTTCTTTCAGTTTTTTAATTAGTCTTCTATATTTGA
>JABUQX010061086.1:0-15000 GCA_015478945.1 Trachelipus rathkii | reverse complement strand
TATTATAATTATTATTATATTATTATTATATATTATATTATAATTTATATATTATTTTATTTATATTATTTAATTATTAATTAATTATTTATTATTATATTATTTATATTATTATTATTTATTTATTATTGATTATTTATATATATATTATTATATAATATTTATTATATATTATTATTATTTAAATTATTTATTATATTTATTATTATTATTATTATTTATTATTATATATTATTTAATATATTATTTAATTATTATTATATTATTATTATAATTATTATTATATTATTTAATTATTATATTATTATTATTTTATATATTATTATTATATTATTATTAATATTATTATTATTACAAGTATTAAATATTTTTATTATTATTTAATTATATTTATATTATTATTATTAATTAATATATTTAATTAATTATTAATTATATAATTATTATTAATTTAAAATTATTTATAATTATAATTATTATTTATATTATTTATTATATTTTTTATTATATATCAATTATATTATTATTATATTATATTATATTTATTATTATTTATTATTTATTATTTAGATTATTATTATTATTATATTTATATTATTATTTATATTCTAATTTGAAATTATTCAAATATATTTTCGAAAAGTATTTTTGACGTATTTAAATTAATATTTAATTTATATAATTGCTGTGATCTATTTAAATTTAAAAAAAATTTTAATTAATTTATTTATTTAATTATTATTATTTTAATTATTATTATTATTATTATTATTATTATTATTATTGGTCTATTGATTATATTGATATTCAAAAGTCATATTTTTTAAAACAGAGACCAAAAAGTTTCTTATTTTTATTCATTGTTATGATCTTATATAAATAAACATTTATGTTTTATAATTATTATTAACATAAAAATTTTAATATATTTTTATTTATTTAATTTGTCCTTTATAATTTAATTTTTTAAACAATTTTTGATTTTTATAATAAAATAAATTATTATAACTATATTATATGTGGCTATAAAGTTTAATAAAAATAAATTTTGATTTTTTACATATCTTAAAGCAGTAAATCAGTAAATCAGTTAAATCATGGTTAATAGCAGCAAATCAAACTACCCATTCCACCCTCCTACCCTTATTCCATATGATCTATTGATCATTATCTATTATAAGACTAATATATTATATACAATTCAAATTACAATATATTATTTTGTTTCACTATAAACACAATAAAAAATAAATTTATATTTATATATTTAGTATTTGTTTTTCTTATAAAACATTTTTGTTTATTTACTATAAAAATATTTAACATTTATTTTGTTTTAATTTTTTATTTATTCTAATTAAATCTCTTTAACTTTTTATTATTTGCTTTAAAACATTTTGTTTTATCTAAAAAATTTATTCTTTTATGTTTAATTAACTTATAAAATTTTGCATTTTATATTACATTATCCTTTAAAAGCTCACAGTAATTAATGTAACATGTTAACTAATCAGTAAATAAAAATGATCCAATTCTACCCTAATTCGGTGATCCATTGTGATCTATTATGATCTTAATATGATTCAAGTTCATTTAATTGCTATAACGTTTAATATCTCTAATAAACCTTTTATTTATTATTATTGTATTTATAACTTAAAATATTAGCATTATTTTGTACGTACCCTATAGACTTAAGTAAATCTCAATATATAGTAAATCTCATAGTTAAATTCCATTCTATTATCAATATTCCATACTTATACCTCTCTAATAACCTTCCCATGATATAACTATATTTGTTCTATTATATGATAAGTCATTAATTTATGATCTATTCCTGCAATCTATTGATTTTCAATGTTCATTATATATTAAGTTAATATCTTATTTTAGTATTATTAATAATAACATAAAATATAAATTTCTTTGCTATAGCTTATTGTTTAGTTGAAATGTTCTAGCTTAGTTTTTGCATTTGTTGTCAAACATACTTATATTTACTATTTGTTATACCTATATATTTTGTTTTAGCATTTTTGTTGTCTGTTGTTGATATGTTGTTGTTGTTGATAATGTATTATTACGTGATTTTGTGCTGTTTTATTGATTTGGTTGTTGTTTGTTGAATTTTAGCTTGATTGTGTTATGTGTTATTGTTTAGTTTGTTGTACTTTTGTTGTTTGTTAGTTAGTTGTAATTGTTTGAGTTGTTTAGTTGTTGTTGTTTAGTTGTTATTGTTGTTTTGTTGTTGCTGTTTGTTGTGCTGATTCTGATTGTATGTCTGTTAGTTATTATAAATATTTATTCAATGTTGCTGTATTTTATAATGTAAAATATATACAAGACATAATTCAAACATATCTCTTAAAATATTATGTTTAAAATTTTGCTATACATATCAAATTATATATTTGATTATATATTGAAAACTAAAACAAAATAAAATATACAAATATCATCCTAACTCTATATAACTGATATATTACACATCATAATAACAATTTAACTAAAAATTATAAAAAGTTTTCAATATATTTATCAAGCAGGAAGACGCCATAAGCATAAACCAAACTACTCATTTACTATTAACACACAAACCGCTCCAATTAGATTATTATTATAATTTATAAAAATAAATATTCTTTAGTAAGTGATTGTTAAGAAATCTTTTTTTTATTTTAATTTTAATTATTTTTATAGTTATGTTATTAATTATTATGTAAGTTAATTATTTTACATTATTATTTATCTGAACTTTATATTCTTTTTATGAACATAACAAAAACCTAAACACAACCATATAAACAACACCTCTTATACAAAACTAATACACACACACACATATCAATTTAACCACTACTAACACAACACTCTACAACACATCAACCACTAAACACATACATCTAAATTAATTATATATGAACACTTTATATACTTATTATAATTTAAGTACAGCAATTAATTAGATTAATAATAACAAGTATGTTAGATTACATATAAGTTAGTACGCTATATAATGTTATTGCTATGGCTAATTTTGATATAATATATAATGATTAAAATATATATATAGAACGTCATTAATAAATTTTAAATTAGTGAATGTGTGTGTGCTTTTGTGTAGTGTTTTTGTGTTGTGTGTGTTACATTGTTTGTGGGGTTGTATTTATGTGTATTCGATGTGATGTGTTATATGGTATTGTGTTTAAGGATTTTTGATTTATATTGTTCTAATTAAACATATATAGTTATATAGTTGATGATGATTAAATAATAATAAATAATAATAAAAATTAATGAATAATTATATTAATTAATATTAAATAATAATAATTAATAAATATATAAATATATTTTAAAAATAAATATTATTGATAATCATAAAAAATTTGTAAGAAAAGTAAATCATTTTATATTCAAATAAGTTAGAATAATATTATGATTAATAGAATCTGTAGACAAAAAAAATTGCCCACAGCAGAAATTGATTATAATATAGTAATGATGAGAAATGCTAAATAGCTAACAACGCATCCCTCCAAGTAATTTTTTGCTTTGCTTTCTTTTTGAAAGCTGACCTTACCAACGATAAATCCTTCTGCTGGTGGTATAAAGTTGAAAAACTTTTAAATTTTTAGTTAAATTGTTTACTAAAATAGCTTGTGTATGGCCCTATATTGTTGAATGTTTAGTTGTACTCGCATCTATTAGATGTGCTTTTTAAAGGTTTTGTTCTCATTACAATGTTAATGCGATGTATATACAATTTAAAAGTTTGCATAATAATACGTAGATTAAAAATACTTGGAAGATCTTTCAGTTATATTTTCTATTTTAAACTTATAGTTATGAGGTTCAAATTAATATATATTAAAACATTCATATCGGAAGAACCATTACATATGTCAGCAGACCAAACAAACAACGCTTGACAAACACAAAACAACAAACCAATCAACGATTTCAGAACAAACAACATCATATAGCGCATAAGCACAACAGCCCCCTTTGGTAATTAGTCAAGGTCACTCAAGAGCATTCAAGAAAATTAAAGAGCACTCAAGACACAACACAACTACTCTCGACTCACAGCTTTAATCTAAATTGACCAAAAGTGGCATCTGTTTTATGAAAAACATTGAACATTTCAGATGCTAATTAACAAAACTTAATGTAACTATCGATACGTACCTTATAATGTCTATTCCACAAAATTGGTCATATTTTTGTCTGGAATTATCATAGCAGCGGCGTTTTACAGTGGGAGGGGTGATCAATATCTATGAAATCTTAATACAATCTATATCCATTTCCAATCCTCACTGCAACAAATAATGCAACACAGTTAAATAAACGACTGAACTTATATTTTTCCAATAGATTCAACTCAACTCAATTAAAGCAATTATTATTTTCTGTTCCAGGAAGCCACATTTAACTTTTGTAAATAGAATGGTTATTGTGTGCTATAGCAAAAGATACTGATATTAAATTTCATTAATCTCCATAGTATGAAAAATTACTAATCCTAAGTATCAAAGTATATAGAATATCAATTGATTGGAACATACTCTACAGATTTTTACAATTATGAAATCATATCTCGCATCAAATAGAGTGTATATATGCGTTTAAATTTGTTTTCAAGTCATCAATTCCAGCGCTTCTGACACCGCCCTACAATTATCAACCAGTATGAAAAATCGGTCGAAGTGATTTATGTGGTTCTGATCGTAATATAAATAGATATAGTTAGAGATTTTACTGATTTGTGTTCGTAGAATTTTACATGTCTTTCTATTGTGTACGGTACTGTTGGATATGATTTGTTCTTTTAATTATTTTAATTTATTAATAAACAATAATAAAAATATAATATATATTGTGTTCTTATTGTGGATTATAGTGAGTGTCTAACAAAAAATAAGTGATCGCAATTATATGATGAGATAAAAATAGCCCATTCGCACTATTTTTGGGAATAAGTTATTTATCATTTCATTTAGTATCAATATATCATAATGGATCATCAGAATGGGTATATTAAGTGAGATTGGCAGTGATATTACTGATTTATACTGATTTACGCTTTAAGGTTATGTAAAAAAGGCAATACTTAAGTGAATTTTACTAAACATTAAAAAAGAATAATATATTTATCTATTTTAGTAATAAATCATAAATGTTCTAATAAATCATGCTCAAACCATAATAAAATTAAATGTTTGTTGTATGTATTGTGTGTGAAATAATGATAATATAAATATAATATTTTAATAGAATAAATAACTCCAAAATGGTTTAAACCATATAACTTAAAATCTCAAAATATAATAAAAGTTTATATATGTGTTTTATATGTATACAAATAAATATTGGATGTGGATCAATAATAGATCTCCCTAGTGAAAAGATGGTCAAATCCGTAGGGTGCTGATAACGTGTAGGATGTTTGGAGTAATTAAAATGTGCTTTACTGATATATTTTACTGTATTTATCTGATATATTACTGCTTAAGATATTGTAAATATATGTAATAAATTTTTTTAATGATATTTGAGATAACAGCCTACTTGAATAGGGGCTCTAATACTAATCTCATTTTATCATGCTAAAAACAAATTAACAACCAAGCTACGGTGTGTTTAAAAAGCAAATATACATTACATGCTCGAAAAATTATAAATAAATTAGTCTTGTTTGCTCATGTTGACAAGTAAGCAAAATCGAAATGTTAAAGAATAACTAACAAAAAAACAAAAATAATCATAAAAAGAATTCTACTAGTGTTAGTCTACAGGATAAGATAGTAACTATCATATCAATTTAGAGTATTATCCGATGCGTGAAAAATTTTCGTTATGAGATACAAAATGTAAATACATCATAATAAAAAAATATTTGCATTCAATTAATTAGAAATTGTAACTTAATATTAAATATGATTTTGTTCTACGGAAATGTATGTTGGCGTTTCCCTTGTTAGCTTTATAGAATTGTACGTTGGTATTGTTATTTGATATATATATTATATTTTTTTTTACTGTTATATTATTACTGCTTCTCGCGCGCTCTCCGCTATAAATATATATGCTAGACCAAGGATATTCTTCAACTCATGTATTCACTACATTTTCAACTTGATGCATATTGTAGTTTATTTGTGATAGATTTATGGGAAGTTTGATAGAGTTACTCAAAATATTAATATGTCTTTTAGGCAAATTCAACAAAATACAAATTAAATTCTTAATACCTTTAGTACTCTATATAAAACGAGATAAATATCTATATTTTATACAAATAAAATAACTAGTAAACACCAAATGTTTAAAGAAAACCAAAACATAATAATAATAAATATAAATGGATGGTAAATTAAGGTTAGATGGTGATATAATGTTTATCATATGAGATGCTGAGTTGAAATGCATTAGAATTAATAGATCAAATAGGCTCAATTTAGGTCAATTAATATAATACAATAGATTCCATTTGAATGAGGTAGTAGAGTATGGATAGTTGGAATTGAATTTAGATTTTTGATTTTATTGATATATTACTTGATTGACTCCTTATATTTATTTACTATTTTACTGATTTACTGCTTTAAGGTAATGTAAAATGCAAATACGTATGTTTAATTAAGTCAATATGGATAAAAAGAATATAAATATTTGTGGTACATTTCCTCTTTGTTCAAACAGATAGATTTAAGAAACAAAACAAAAAAAATAAATAGTTTTTGTGATTTATATTAATTATACTAAAAATATGACTGAATCAAAAGTAGATCAATATAGATCAATAGATACAATAGTATTCATGGGTATTATAAATGGGTAAGTATTGAGGGTATTGGAGGGCAGTTGATTTTACTGAATTTACTGATATTTTAACTAGCTTTAAATAGAGTAGTGATGTATTAAAATGCAAATTATTTTTTTAGTAAAATATTTTTATAAAGTTATTTAAAAAATTATATTATATATATATATAAAAAAAAAAAGGAAATTAACAATTTTATATTAGATTAGGAAATACAAAAACTTTTGAGAAATAAAGTAGCAAAATAAATAACAATTTCATTTACTGAATAAAATAAAAAAAAAATTAATAAATTTCTATAGTTAAAAAACAATAAAATGTTTAAAGTAAAAATATAAAACTAAATATAAATAAAAGTTTTATGGTGTTATGTTATACAATATATATGACTATTGAAATCAATAGTAATCAATATAGATCAATAGCTCAAATATATGATCAATAGATCAATTAGAATTACATGGATAAGGGTATAGTAGGAGGGTAAGTATTGGATGATAGTTTGATATTTACTGATTTATGTATAAATTTTACTTGTCATTCTTACTGCTTTAAGCGTGATTTACTGATAATTTTTCACTGATTATTTAAAACTGAGCTTGGTTTTATATAATATTAAATATATAGGTATATTAAAAGTTGCGTTATAAATTATTTTTTTTAAAGTTATTTATGTAAACATTTATAATAATAATGAATAAGTTTATTATTAAAAGAATAAAATAGTAATGAAATGTCAAAGAAACAATAAAACAAAAATATATATAAATTAAAATTGTATTTTATAAAATTATATTATTTAATCAAATAATTAATGTACTTGTAATCATATATAGATCAATTATACTTAAGCTGTTATCATAATAGATCAATAGATCAATATAGATCTTGGAAGGGGGTTGGGAGTGGAGTGGATTTACTTGGATATTTATATGCTTATATTAAAATAGTAGTATGTTAAAAATGCAAATTTATTTTATGTAATAATAAAAATAGACTAAAAATATATAATTTATTAAGTTATAACATCAAAATAAAAATAAATTTTTTTATAGTAAAAAACAAAATGTTTAAAGCAAATATAAACAATAAATATATATTTAATATACATTATTTATTTTTATAGATAAAATACAATAAAAATCAAAATAATAATAAATTTTATTATTATTATTATAGTAAAATAACATAAATGTTAAATAGTAAAAACTCATAAAAAACAAAATAAATATTAAAAGTTTTATTTATATTGTTATATATATATATATATATATATATATTATTATGTTATATTAATAATGTATACAAAATTAATTAGCCTCATTGATATTCTAAATAAATTAGGTAATATTCAATTAGTATCAATATAGACACTATAATTGCAGGCAATCAAGTTATCACTGTAGATCGTTTACGTGATTTCGTTGTGAATTTAGGATGTATGATATATATTAGTTATTATGATATATTTTATCTGTATTTTTTTTTTATCTGCTACTGCCTTTTTCTGATATTTTTTAGGAATATTTGAGACCTTACTTAGGAGCAAGATGCTGTAGATAGAATATTTGCCTAATTAATATTTATTTTTTAATCATCCGCGTTATAAACCTGTTCCTACTCCATTATCCAATTTTATATTAGATCAATTTCGACCAATCGAATATTCCATAAAAGTTAGAAAACAATTTATTTACATGCATATAAAACATTTCTGGATATATTTATAATATTATACAGGATATGACATTGAATTCCTTAATATCAATATTAGATTCAATTAGATCAAATATAAGTATCAATAAACATGTGGTATATATAAGTGGCTAGAGAGGGTATGGAGCGGGCAGTTTTTGAAAATATTACTGTATTTATTAACTGATTTACTGCTTTAGGTATGTACTAATAATAAATGTCAAAAATTATGTAATTATTACGAACACAAAAATGCATTAAGAGATATATAAACACAAAATAAATATATAATTTTTATTAAGATATAAGTATCAAACTATGTGAATAGTTATAAATAGGTAAATAACAAAAACAATAATATATAAATAAAATAAAGTTTTAATTATATGTTTAAAATTATATAGAGTAATTATATATGATACTGAATAAATTGAACCACATGTCTTTGATCAATTGAATCACTTATATTGCCAAATCAATTGAATCTTTTATATATAATAGGTGGGCTAGGAAGGCAGTATGAATTTTACTAGATTATATTACTTGATTTAACTGCTTTAGGGTATTGTATAAAAATACATAGCTCATATTATTTAATAGACAAATATGACTTGTGCATCAATAGTTATATAATACAATATAGATCAATAAGGATCAATAGATTATCATAAATTAGTGATATATCCTTAATTTAGATCAATGGAAGGATTAGGAAGGTAATATTGATTAATTACTGTTTTACTGTAAGTTTACTGCTTTTATAGGGTATTGAAAAAATGCAAAATTTTAAGTTTATTAATTTTAAACATTAAAAAGAAAAATGATATTTTTATAATATTTATCTACTAATGTTTGGAAAAGTCGTTAAAATCACTGGAACAAATAAATTTATGGTTATAATTACAGTTAAAAATAAAATACAAAATAATCTAAATTAATATATTAAGTTAATAAACTGAGTAAATGCTTAAAGTAAAAACATGCTCAAATAAATTAAAGAGTTTTTGTTTAAATGATAGTAAACAAAATATAAGAAAATTTCTTATACATTACATCAATAGATCAATAGTATAAAAATTATGTACTAAATCAAAGAAGGAAGTAATTCAAAAATAGATTAGTTTTTAAATTTAAGTGTTGAAAGTCATTTGTATATATATACTATATATAGGTGATAGTTTGATTTACTTGAATAATTATACTGATTTATTGTTTTTACTGATATTTTATACTTAATTTTTAATGATTTATACTGCTTATATAAAGGTATATTAGCAAAAATGTTAAATTTTTTTTTAATGATTATTATTAAAAAATAATACTCTCGATATAAAATTTTTTTGATAAAAACCCATATAATGTTATAAAATAAAGAACTCAAAACAAATAAATAAATAAATAAAATAAGATATTTATAATGTTGTTAATAATTATATATATACTCCAAAATATATGACACTTTTGAATCAATATAGATAGATCAATAGATTTCAATAGATCAATAGTTAATATAATCTAATAGGAAGGGAGTAGAGGTTTATGGAGGGCAGTATTAGATTTATCTAGATTTTACCACAGGATTAACAAGCTTTATATAGGCATAGAGTCAAAAATTTGTAAAATATATTGAAGTTATATATTAATAAAAACATAGAGAAGTCTTAATTTTTTTCTAAATAAATAGAGATATATACATGATAATAAATCCAAATAATATAATAATAAATCTTTATATAGTAAAAATTATAAAATCAAATCTTAAACTCAAACTTATAATAATGGTGGTGTTTAACTTAAATTCTATTAACATATAAAACATATAAAATAAATATAAATTTAAAAAACTAAAATAAAATATTATAGTAGTGAAAAATTAAATAGTTGTTCCATAGCAAATTGTTACATAAGACATACTATGTTTAGTTGAGAACGTAAGAAGTAAACTTTACAAAACATAATATTATAAAAAAAAAAAAAAAGGAAAAAAAGTTTGAAATAAATTTAAATATTTACAATAAGTAAAATTAATATAATTAATAAAATAATAATAAATAAAAATTAAACTCAAAATATTTATTTATAATGAGTAAAATAGAATAAAATTAAGTTCAGAAAAAAATTTAAAAAAATAATAAACTTAAAAAAATATAAAATTAAACACGAGAAATATATATATATATTTGTAAGCCAAAAAAAGGATATATTTAAAATCAAGATTTTTCATTTCACAACTGTTTCAACTATGGATAGAAAATATATATTATGAGTTATCCGTTAGAGTATACATACTATAATGCCAAATTATGATGATTTAAAATATTTATATAATTGACGTCTTCAACTTTTAGAAATGAAGGATTCTCTTTCTGAGACCAAACACGAGTTCGTAAATGTTTTACTTCAGTATACATTAAATCAACAGTAAATCAGTTTTAATTTTTAGATTTATTTTTTATTTTGTTATATTTTTATTTATTTCATTTTACTTATAGCCATCAGTTTATAATGTAAATAAAATAAAAATAAGAAATTGCGTAGATTCGGTAATTCATGGTGCAAAGCGTCTCATAATTCAAAACAATTCAAAGTTCAATGTAATGTTGTTATTTCCCAACTTCTCTTCAAAGATATAGAAACATTATATCGGTTTTTAGGTAGGTGAGTGGGGTTGAGCGCACCCTCCATTGTGTGCGCATAACAACTTAAGATCTACGATGAGGTTATAACGTATCACCCTTATATACGGGAGCCTAAGTTTGTGTAGAAGTAATAAGTTTACTAAACTATAGATAATATTTACTCATTTTCATAAATTTGAGGGGTGAAGAGAAGTGTGCGTTTTAATTAAAGACTTATATGCTAGCCCTTCCTAAAACTCTAATATTGAGCTTAAACCTGACCTCAAATATATTAGGTATTACTCACCATCACTTTTAGACTTGTATTTTACCCTTGACTTATTTACTTAATTTAGACTCATCCGATCTCAGTGTAATATCGACTTCCCCGACTACTAATGAAACCCCATAAATTCTTCAATTCTTTTACAACTCTAAATAACGTCAAATCTAACGGACCTTATGAAATTTCCAAGTATTCTCAATGATCGTACTCATAATTATGACTTAGAATTCCCTGTTTCCATATACATCCTCAATAACATACCCTCATATAAACGTAGCTTTCACCTCGATCTCCCAAAATACCCGTAGATGGTAACTCAATCTATCAATAAAAATGCGTCAAAAAATCTTGACGAACTACGAATTTCATCAAAGTCATGTTTTCGGGACATATATTTTGACTTTAGATAATATATAATTTTACCCTGTTTACCATAAACGCTACTTCACATACTCACTCTTTATATATTATAATAAAATACGGGTACTTTCACTCAGACCCCTCTAAAATAAAAAACCATAGGTTAATTGGACACACTCAATAATCGTCAAAATCTGACTAATATACCTTACAGAATTCTAAAGTCATGTAGTTCGGCTAATTATTTAGATTCTATTAAGTATAAAATTATGCCCATGTATCTCCTCATGAACGCTATACTCTAACATACCTCATAAACGGTGATATCAATTTCACCCGTCTCCATAAAAAACTCACATAGGATAATGGACACTACTTTCTTAGCAGTCAATAAATCGGACTCAGCGGGAAATAAAAATATATAGCAATATCTGTGATCAGTGATAGCGAAAAGCAATAATTACCGAAATAAAATCTACTCGGTAAAAAATAATAACTCGACTGAATAATATATATTGGTGTTTTACCCCCCCAATACTACTATATATACTAATATATATAGATATATATATAATTATATTAATATATATATATATATATTATATATATATATAATAATATTATATTAAATATATATATATAATATATATATTAACTATATATATATATAATTATATTATTAGTAGTAGAGTTTATATATTAGACTGTGTGTTTGATAGGTTGTGCTAAGTTGTGCTTTACTGGAGCTCCGATGGTTTGAGTGGCATTTGTAATGTTTTAGTTATTTTTTCACTCTATAAGTATATGTTATATACGTATACATGTGAACCGCTTCTCCTGTTTTTATTGTGTTTTTAACTTTATATTGGACTTTTATATTTTTGAACGAAATTATTGATCATCTCATTTCTTTTAATAAAAGGTAAGTTAATTAATTATAATCTCTGCTGTCTCTGGACATTTAAGTTAATTTTATATTCTTATTCCGATATGTTTTTTTAGATTCTGTTACAGATAGCATAATATTATGTTATGATACTGTAGGTTACGTATTTGCTCGCATACGTAGTAGGTATTGCGAATATGGCGCGTAGTGTGTTTTTGGCTCGAACGCCTGCTAAGTCTAAAGACAGGAAAATACCTAAGAGTATAAAAAGTTGTATCCTTGCCTGAATCTACCGAATAATTGCCTAGTTTTAGCTAGGTTGCAAAAGTACTAGCATAATTATTATCTTAATATATTGCCGATTTGCTCGATTGTCGCTACGCAATTATTTTTTGGGTGATATTGCGGTAGTGACCCAAATAACATATATGCTATATATATATATATTATATATAATTATATTATTAATAATATTAATTATATATATATATATATTATAATATATATATTATATAATATATATATATATATATATATATTAATATATCATCAATATATATATAATATTATATACTATATACTATATTAATATATTATATATACTATATATATTAATACTTATATAATATATATATTAATATATATATATACTTATATATCATATATTATATATAATATTATATATGATATATATAATTAATATATATTTATATTATATTCTATTATATTATAACATATATCTTTATAATATATATTAATTATTGATATATATATATATTTTATTAAATATATTAAATTATATTATTAATATATTAATATATAATATATAATATATATATATATATAATATATATATATATATATATATATATTAATTAATATATTATATATTTATATTATATATATTCTATATATATATATATATATATATTATATATATAATATATATATAAATATATATATATATATATATAGTATATATATATATATATATATATATTATATATATATATATATATATATTATATATTAATATATATTAAATTAATATATATATATATATATATATATATTATATAAATATATATATATATATTAATATTATATATATTATATTTATATATTTATATATTTATATTAAAATTAATATATACTATATATATATATATATTTAATTATATATATATATAATATATATTATTTAATAAATATAATAATATATTTATATTATAATAGTATATATATATATATATATATATATATTTATATATTAAATATATATTATATATATATATTATATGTATACATTTATTATAATATCTAATTATATATATATTAATATATATTATATATATATAGTATAATGATAATATATATATTAATAATATATATATTAATATATATATTAATATATTATATATATTATATTAATATATATATATAATTTATATATATCATATATTAATATATAATTATATATATATATATATATATATTTTAACATAGTATATTATATATATTAATATATATTAATTAATATAATAATATTTAATATATATATATATATATATTAATATATTAATATATTTATATAATATTATATATATACTATATTTTAATATTAGTATTATATATATATATATTATATATTATATGTATATGTATTAATATTATAATATAAATATGTTATATAATATTAATATTAATATATATTAATTATATACTATATTATTATATTATATACTATATTATACTTACTGATATCATATTTAATTATATATTTATTTTTATGCTAAAATAAGTTATTATATATATTATATAAATACTATCCTATAATATATATATATATATATATATATTAAGCTACTATAATTATATATATATGAGTGTCCTTTTACCTATTTTATATAATTATATATATTACTATGTATATATTATTTCAATTAGTATTATTTATTATATTATAATATATATATATTAGTTATATATAATATTAGACTCTATATATATGAAGAGTAATAGATATAATATAAATATATGATAGTATTAATATATATAATTAATTAATAGCCTTATTTAAGATATATATATAGAAATTATAGTAATTTATATATATAATTTGTATATTATTATATTATGTATTATATTACTATATACTAGTATAGTAGCTTAATTTATAGTAACTTTCAAACTTATATATGTATCTAAATTACTATAATGATATATTATAATATATAATAATATATATAGTTGAAATTCATATTAACTACTATATAAAATATTAGTATAATAATTTAATTATATAATATAGTGTATATAAATA
>JABUQX010061085.1:37500-50394 GCA_015478945.1 Trachelipus rathkii | reverse complement strand
AGAGAGAGATAGAGAGTAGATATTATCAATAAAGCAGCTCTATAGGCAGGGGATAATTGATATAGATATCGATATAGAGTTAGAGGTAGATTTCTCATGAATAAAGTATATATGGAACGTAGTGAAAGCGAATTAGTGATATAGAAATTATAGATCAGTTAGAATAGTGATTGTTATTAATAATATATATAAAATAGGAGGAGTAACCAATTTACTCTTTGCTATAGATTCATTACATGATTAAATAATAATATATTAATATAGAATGCGCCCATGATGGGTTTTGATGTGAGTAGATACTATGCTACGGTGGATGGGCTTGATCCCGATGTGTTTAGAATAGGGTGTGGTCGTCAATTTTCGCACTCGATCCCCCCCCCTCCTCTTCAAATATATACGATCCGACTCCACGTCTTCTCACAATTAACGACTCCCGACTCCGCGACTCAGAAGCAACGCCCGAAACTGTGTCTTTAGCTGAATGATCAACGAATTACTGGAGGAGGAGTGGACCGTGTGTTGCTGCCTATTTGTATATCTTTCGTATAGATATAATTCGAATATAATATTTGGTTTTGTGTGGCGAAAATGAGAGAGTTTGAAGATGGTAGAGAGGTTTGGCAGGAGCTGGTGGTATATAGTCCGTAAGGAAGAGAATTTTGGAAGGTAAACATAGATTTAATTAAGAGATAAAGGGTTTATTGTTGTAATGATAGAATAGTTCTCGTGTGAAGTTCTGTTTAGATGTGAGGTTAAGCTGGTAAAATGTTGGGTTTAAATATTTATTTTTATTATATATATATTCATATAGTATGTGAATTAAATGCAGAGTGTATTAGCAGAGTGTAGTAGGAAAGTTGTGATAATAGGCGTGAATAGTAGATGGTGCTAATTTAAATTCGTATGGGAATGTTCAAAGGGACTAAAGTCATATAGAGTGCGCTAGGGTTCTATATCATGAGGGATATTCGTTCTATATTAATATTACTAATGATAATTCATTGAATAAGTTTATATATTTACATACAGAATACCTAATATCAATATTGGGCTCATTAAGATACTGAGTCATTATGTTAATATATATAAGCTAAAAGTATACGGATCAATAAAGTAGTACGGTGAATTCTGATTACTATTACTTTCAAGACGGTAATTAACAGATAAAGGAATTCTTTTACCGGTAGCGAGTTATGACGCATTAACTATAGATATATCATTTATTTTAGTGTATTTATGTGAGCCACTCTGTATATATATATAGTATATATATAATTTAATATGTAGTAAAATTATTATATATATATGCATATTAATCGTAATTAAGGTTGAATTAATATTATTATATATATATAATATAGTATCTTATATTAATATTATATTACTATTAGTAATTATATATATACTATATATATATTATATATATTATATATATTATATATTTTTATATTATATATAATATATTAATTATATATATTATATAATTATCTATATTATTTAATTAGTATTATTATTAATATAATGATGGTCATTATACCTTACTACTAAATTTGTAAGGAAATTAAATTAACTAAGAATAAGCTGAGTCTTATTAAAATTGAAACTATATTTATTTTAGAGAGAGAGCATTTGTATATTATTCGGTAAATAGTAATAAGATAATATAAAATTACGTTTCGTTATAATATAAATAATAACATATTAAAATATTTGTAATGTACTACAGTCGCGTTCCCCAATTTCTACACATATGATGATCCCAAATTTTAGGGTCGGTCAGATATTTTTAGAATATCAGACTTTGTGATCATGAAATGGTAATTTAAAAACATATTCTTTTTAATATATTTTTATAATGTAATATAAGTCATCTCGATACACATAGTGAATACCTAATATAGTATACCTACTAATCACAGGTAAGTTGCTTGATGAATAATAATTTTAAAGGATATAAACAAATTTATTTTTAGTTTAATTATATTAAAAATTATTATTATATGAAGTATGATATCTATAATAATTGGTAAAATGTTATATTATATATTATATAGAAAACGATATTTTTGAAGGGTATCAAAATCTACTAATTAATTATTTTTCTAATAACCTAATAGCTTAATATTTTGTTATTAACTAACTTTATTAAGGATGTATTTAATAATTATCAAACTATTTATTTTTAAGTATACCATATCCTATATAATAATGCGTGACTCACGATATTCCTAAAAATGTGTTCATTTTTTCTGTAGTAATTATTAGTTATGACATATTTATATTGAGTATAACTCAAAGGGTAGGAATACTATAATTAGTGATAGAATTGGTGGTAAAGTATAATTGAAATTCTATATGAAAATAATTATTTTTATTTTTATTTATTTTATTAAAGCGACGAAAACGTCCCTAAAAGAAGCTTCATTTCATTTAGAAAAATAGTTTATTCTTTTATTATTAGCGTTTTCGTTTTCTGTGCATTTGTGTTTAACGATCGATATAAGAAATGCATAGAGTTTTCGCGTTCTGTTTATGTATCAAAACTAGCCTGCGTAGAATCGTATAAAATAAAATTGCTCCCATAATGTATGAGAATTTCTTAATTATCTGTAAGTAGTTCTGCTTAATTATCTCACTTAGATTAGTAGTGCTTTAGAGAATTTTAAAGCACTGTTCTTATAACGTTAAATAATTAAATGTGAGGATATACTGATTTGGCTGATGAAGGGCGCATGTCCGACTTCAATCGAATTAGTTTTCAGCGGTCTATTATTAATCTATAAAATATACTTATCTCATACTGTACGATAGCCTATCACTCAGGAGATGATGTCGTGGATTACTATATTATTGTGGGAGTCTGATGGAACACAAAATGTGGTAGCTACTATATTTTAACCATATTATATATAATATCTATATAGAAATATATTCTCCATAACAATGACCGTCAGTGCCCGAGATACAGGCGGAGAGAATTGAATTTCTCTAGAATGATTCTTGTACAGATCTGTTGCTATATTATAGTGGGCAATGTACAAATGTGTATCATATTAACACTAGAGATGAGGATATTTTCTTTATTTCAGGCGGTGGGAACACATGCAGAAGCGAGTAGGGATACGTGCGTATAATCTTATTATTGTCATTTTATGCATTTAGATGTTATGTAGATACATTGTACGTGCCTATTTTAATGCATCAAATTGGGCAAGCTTCATATAAAGGAGGTGGATATAGTTTTTTCATTATATAATCTTTACTTATGTATTAAAACATTAATTAGAGTCATTAGCGTAATTCACCTCGACGTATACTATACTCTATTCATTATTCTTATCAGAAATTATAAAATTATTAGCGTATTGGGGTTTCCGGAGCCCATTTCCCGGAGGGGGGTGCTTAGCTCTGTAGGCTTTCGCACTCTCAAACTTTTCTTGCATGCGCGGTAGCGACAGAGACAGAAACATTACGAATTCATAAGTTCCATTCTACGCTCTATTAATAGCGCTTTAGGAGTATTTATCTTTAATGTTAAAAAACATAAACTAACTGAGCATATATTTAATTGATAAGTACTAGTATATTATTAAAAACGAAGAAACAATAAACGCGTCTCGCGATAGGCGAGATATTCTTATCACATCATTACTATTATTATCTACGCGTAAGTTGTGATTTTCTTTGATTTTTACTCTGCTAATGTATTTTTTTACGATTATTCTACATTGTGATATATGTATTCGTACGCAGGCTCTACGATAATATCAGTATTCCTTTGCGTCAGGGTCGTCTCATGGAGTCGTTTGAGGCAAGCACTTTTTTCTTCTTTTTGATTATAGAGTATGTAGTATGATTTGAGTAGTTTACAGAATGAGAGAGCGAAGAAATAGGTGGGCCGAGACGACGAAATGAGGTAGAGAGAGGAGTATACGCGAGTAGCAGTAGAAAGAAGTAGTATTGGTAATGAGCACCATATGGATAACACCTGAGGTCAGACATACAGGCTGCATTTCAATTATGTAGTAAGATATCGGGAAATAGGAAAGATATTAAAATGTAGTTTGCATGTAGAGAAAGAGAGAACCTTATTGGAGGTATAGGGATGCACAGCCGTTGGGTATAGTTTCTGAGGTTTGTTGCTATCATGGATGATTCTGATTAGAAGGAGTAGGATAAATTGCTTGCGGGGTTTACGTTACCTTATATCTACTTATATAATTAATATTAATTTATTTAAAAAAATCTCAGCCTAAACTAAACTAATCAATAAATAAAGTAGCTATTAACTAATTACGATTGTTACGTTTCTAAATATATTGGCACATGAAAATAGGCAAGTAGAAATAATAATTAAATTAATTATAAATAATTATAAATTAAAATAAATATCATATATATAATAATGAATAATAATAATATAATAATAATAAATAATAAATAATTATAAATAATATAATAATAATAATCAGCTAGTATAATATATCA
Source organism: Trachelipus rathkii (assembly GCA_015478945.1). Lineage (NCBI taxonomy): Eukaryota > Metazoa > Arthropoda > Malacostraca > Isopoda > Trachelipodidae > Trachelipus > Trachelipus rathkii. The sequence goes on along the minus strand of JABUQX010061085.1, from coordinate 45,906 downwards.
GTAATTATATAACAGTAAATGGTATTTCTGTCCATGTTGGGATTTGTAGAGTATCGTAGAGAGAGAGAGAGAGCGGAGAGAGAGAGAGAGAGAGAGAGAGTAGAGAGAGAGAGAGAGAAGAAATCAAAATATCATTGATTTTTTTATTAAATAGAAGAATTTATAATAATATAATATAATATAAAATTAAATATTCATATAAATAATATAATAATAATATATCATAAAATTAATCAATTAAAATTAAATAATAATAGTAATATCTATAATATTATATATAATATAATAGACTGGTGAATATATGTAGACCATGATCTAGGTTATATCTCATTGGAGCAGGTATAATATTGAGTTCTTATTTAAATTACGAGTACAAATAAATGCAATAATGAGGAATTAGATCGCCAGGTTAGTAGTAAAGGCTACATTTAACTTATCTCTCTTAGATGCATATGGATATTGTTTATTGGCTATAGGTATCAGGGTTGATTAATTAACTTTGCTTCGGAGGAAAAAGAATCAGACTCAAACTAAGTCCAGCGCATACGGGACACTATCGATTAATTTGGGTTTTTACGGGGATTACAATTGAAACTATTGTAACTTTACAAATCTGGGATAGGTTCGGCTTATAATCGGGATTATTTGGGTACGAGATATGATATAACAGTGATGGCCAAATCTCGGTGCTATTCTAGCAGATGAAATATAAAGTGCAAGTTTATAAAGAAGACTTGTAATAGTATATACATTGACTTAGAAAGGACGAGCGTGAATTTCTTATTTTTAATTCGGTATGTAAATTGCTGTAGAATAACGTCCATTTTTACTCACATGTAGGCATCTTCATTCTTCAGTGTAGGGATAAGTATCTATGCTGCACTTTATTTTTTTCTAATTGTTATTTATTAACATTATAGTCAAATATTCATAGATATTTATTAGCATTATCGGCGAACATCTTGTTTTACCGTAGTATCATCAATTATATCTTGAGGTTCTATATTACCTAATATTTTTATACGGTTTTTTATAGTGGAGTTAGTACAGCGTAAGTTTATAGAATGAATAGTGATTTGTTTTTATATACGTATGTATCCAAAAGGGTTGTGAGTTGCTAGTTTTTTTATAGCATTGTTTATAATTTTTTACAAGATTATATAGTTAAGCAAAGGAATCATAAAGTTAACGATTATGATTTTAAGTCAAATATACTATAATTGTAGACTGGATTAAACTTTTCTAGGTGTGATTAATTTATAATTATATTTATATTTATATCTATAATATTATATCATACTAATATATATATATATATATATAATTATTATATATATATATATTATATAATATAATATATATTATTAATATTAAATATAATATTATATATATATTATTATTAAATAATTATATATTTTTATCTATATATATTTATATTAATTAGTATTACAAGCCTTTGTGAATATATTAGAACTTATATATGTAATAAGACCAGGGATGGGGAGTCAGGAGTTCTGAGTCCGCGGGAGTCGAGGACGTTTTTCAAAGGGTGTAAGGAGTCGGAGATCAGGGAGTTTACGATTTAAATAAAAACGTACTCACTTTCGACTCCCAAAGACATAATTATTTGTCATAATACTTTTAACACTAAAATTTGGATAAAAATTACTTAGGTATTTCTATTTTATTAAATAAAGCGTAAGCCTATTCAGGTTATTAAGTTTTATTAGTCTTTGATCATTTAGCTGTGGTGTCGCAGTGGATTCAGTCAGGTATATAGAGGATCTATGGGTTTTTGGTCATCTTTTAAGTATGTCTACCCTTGAAATCCTTCCAAAGAAAAATGGAGAGGACCTTTTATCTTTCTATGCGGGGAGGGTGAGTTTAACATTTTCTATATTACTTTGGTGTGGCCGTAATCGGCTAGTAATTGGGGTATGCGGTTGGGGACAATTTCATACCCGAGGAGTACTGGTCGGGCATCAGCGATACCCGCCATAATCACCAGTTGTGAGCCCTTAAAATGCTGCAGAGATAATGACCTTCTAATGACTAACTTATATAAGAGCGGGTGTGTTACGGGAAGACCATCTACTATATCCGGAGGGGGGATTAGTCCCCCCCGTAGTCCACCTAGAGGCCGAGAGACTCCGACTCTGCATCTGGCGGACTACCCGGGGGTATTCGTTAGTGATATACCCAAAGCAATAAAGTTACCAAAATGAGTATTTTGGGAAACTTTGATTTACTATATATATATATAATATATTAATAATATATTAGTATTAATAGATATTTAATATATAATATTATATATATATATATATATATATATATATATATATGTATATGATGTATATATATATATATATCATATATATGATTATCTATATATATATATAATATATAATATAATATTATATATTATATATATTATATATAATATATTATATTATATATTATAGTATATTCATATATAATAGTATAGTATATATAGTCGATATTTACCATTCGATTTATGATATCGATATGAAAGTATAGATTTTCGATTTAATCGACCCAACAAATATCGAAAATGAACTCTAAAAAAATTAGTGCTGCGAAGTAAAAGTTTACCGATATATAAGTATATATAATATATATATATATATATATATTAATTATTTATAATATATATAAATATATATATATATATACTATATAATTGGATTACATTTCATTTCTAAATATATTATATTATATATATATATTTATATATATTATATCTATAATATTATATAATATATATATAATATATATATATATATATAATATTATAATTATATATATTATAGTATTATATATATTATATACTTATAAATGTGTGTGTGTGTTATGTGTGGTGGGAATCTTATATGTCATTTACAAAATCATCTAATATGTCTTTTACAGTGTTTTTGAGAAACCTATAATTTACAAGGTAAAATTTCAAGCAATTATTTTATAAAAGGAAATTAAAGGTTATAAAACCAAAATAATAAAAAGAAACGATTATTTTTAAGTAGTGCAATTTTTGAATAAAATGATGGTGCTTATTTAGTTAAAATATAACAATAAAACTTTTTATTTTAAATTCATAAATAATTTTCAGAGGTGTGAATTATGGCATACTGTTCGTTATTTAATAACCTGTAATAATGTATAATAAAAGTAATCACGAAAATTATGATTAAATATTACGTAGGTGTGTTAAATTTTACCTACTATTAAATTTTATGATAATAAAATAATCCCGATATTTAAGGTATAAAAATAGGTTTTGGACTGAACTTTTCGTAATTCGCTAAACAGTCTGCATATCAAGAAGATAAAAAAGGTGTGAAGCTCCAAATTTTCAAGATGAGGTTCTGTTTTGCTCTTTGCTTATTCCTTGTTTTCGGAATGGTGTATCTAAGCATGGGGTAAGTAATTTGTAACAAAACCTGGTCACTTATTATCAGTATCAACCTAAGCTAATCCCAATGCTAATAATCAACTTTAATACGTTTGTTTTGCTGTAATAAATTTTATTTTTACAAGTTAACCATCAAAGCCGCCTTAAAGAAATTTGCAGAAAAATCCTAAAAAAAAGTGGATTTTTTAGTGAGAAAGTTTCTATTTTAGTTCATCATCTTAAAATTTGACAACTGGTTTTCAGATGTTCAACCATGAATTAGGTTTCAAGTAGTAAAACAATATAATGTTAATACTTACTATAAAAACTAGTATTTTGTTTTTGCTTTTTGCTACTAGCCATAGAGTGTCACATGACTATAGGAATATGAGTTAAGTTTATTTGCGATTTCTGTTCAACAGCTTTATTGCAGAACATAATGAACAGACTAATAGATATTATCTTCTAGGGGAAAATGTGTAACGTCGAAATTTATGCTTTTTCATATATATTAAAGGTTTTTAAATTAATTGGTAATAATATTAACATACTTACACTGTTAATATCTTACAAACCTAAAAATTCAAACTTTTTGTGTTAAAACGGAAATTTTTTTACTTTGTTTTAACTTTTAGATTAGTATTATATCATTTATTTTCTATGTTCACTTTTGAAAATTTTAATAACAGGGAAAGAGAGTTGAAAAAAAAAAATATTTTAAGAAAATAATTTATTTTATTTATAATAAAAACATTGTTTCGAATTTATAGGAATCCAGTTCCCTATGCTGATCCAGAACCAAATCCAAAACCAGTCTTCGTTCGAGTAGCCTGGAATACCACAGAAAAGCCTGATATAAGGAAGTGGTTCACTACTGCTTGAATACAGCTCCAGTACCAGTTTTCGTTCAGACATTATGGCGTAATACAGAAAGAATTTGGTTAAAACCATAAATGCTTACAAATAAAGATTGAAATTATATTCAATAAAAAATCTTAACATTTTTATTAATCCTTTAAATGAGTTAAAATGGTTCGTTAATTAATTTTTAAAGAAACCTAGAACATAAACATAAATTTAAATTATATTATTTTCTTTGAAGTCAGGAAAAAAAATCATTTTACTTCCATGTTGCAAAACTCAGAAATAAAAGTTGATATTTTAATTCCTGCTAACGATACACTCAATCAAATATTAGGAAAAATTTAGGGATATAACAGAACCCTGATGAAGAAGACTAATGATCGACAGGGAAAATGGTCGACAAGGAAAATGATCGACAGGGAAAATGGTCGACAGGGAAAATGATCGACAGGGAAAATGATCGACATGGAAAATGGTCGACAGGGAAAATGATCGACAGGGAAATGGTCGACAGGGAAAGATGATACATGGAAAATGGTCGACAGGGAAAATGATCGACAGGGAAATGGTCGACAGGGAAAATACTAGCCGAAATGGTCGACAGGAAAATGATGACAGGGAAAATGGTCACAGGGAAATGATCGACATGGAAAATGATCGACATGGAAAATGATCGACAGGGAAAATGATCGACAGGGAAAATGGTCGACAGGGAAAATGATCGACAGGGAAAATGGTCGACAGGGAAAATGATCGACAGGGAAAATGGTCGACAGGGAAAATGATCGACAGGGAAAATGGTCGATATTTGTTTTAAAAAAAATCGGGTCATTTAGAGTTTCTTTAAACGAATCCAACAAAACTTAACTTAACCTAACTTAACATACCTTAACTTACCCTAACCTATTATAATGCCTGCGGCGGGCTGTATGGGAAATTTTTTTCGAACATTTTCCCTGTCGACCATTTTCCTGTCGACCATTCTCCCTGTCGACCATCTGGGCTAAAAGAATGAACGTTGATGAAGGAAATCAGAAAGAAGGCTTTAGAGAGGACCAATACCGAAGGAGGGAAATCTGTAAACCAAAGATTTGCGTCCGGCTACGAAAGTCTTTAAGAAATTGAAGTTTAGATGGATGACAGAAAGATGATTCAACAAAGTAACTCTGAGCACAAGACTTAAATTGGGGAAATAAGACCAACACTTGCACCCTCTGAAGCAATATATATATATATATATATATATATATATATATATATCTTATATTATATAATTCTGTATATATATATATCTATGTATATATATATATATATAATATATATATATATATATTATAAATATAATATATATATATATATATTATATTTTATATAATTATATGAATATATATATATATTATATATATAATATATTATGTATTATATATATTATATATATATATATATAACTATATATATATATATATATATATATATATATATATTATTAAGGTATTAATGAGAAAGTGGTTGAGAAACTGAGCTTTATAGAAAAGAGCTCAATATGTGGAGGCAAGAAATGAAGCAGAGAAAGTCAAAAGAAGGGTAAAAGGAGAGTCGGAAGAAGCAATGGAAGATGTGAGAGCAGAAAGGAAGGAGATATTCAGACAGGCAAAAACGTATAGAGGATCAAAGGGAAAAAGTGTAATATCAAGGACAAGCAAAGATAATTTTTTTTAGATCAACAGACATAAATAGGAGATTGACGGAATACTTCAGAGACCTGCTAAATGTGAATGAGTAAGTGGAAGAGAGGGGGAGATGGGATAGTTGACTGAGGGGAGGTTGAGGAGGGGAGGAGATCACTATGATAAAGTTGAAGGTGGATGTGAGAGCGCTGAAAAACGGTGAAGCACCGAGGGAAGAAGATACACATAGAATTAATAGAAGAGAAAGGAGAGAAAATGAAAGAAGTAATTCTGAAATTGCTCAGTAGGTGTTGGAACCAGAGCGAAGTAACAGAGGGGTTGGGAAAGTCAATCATAGTTCAATATATATAGGAAAGGAGAATAACAGAGACGTAAAAATACAGGAAATACTCTTGTTGGAACCCACTTGGCAACATATGAAGAATAACTAGAGAGAAAGCTGAGACTGGAATAGATCCAGACTTGGGATGAGCACAGGGGATAGAGAAGACAGAAGCACGACGGATCTCTTGTTAGCCTTGAGAATAACGTTAGAAAAGATGTGGGAATATGATAAAAGATCATATATAGCTTTCATAGATCTGAGGAAAGTTTTTGATTCAGTGACTAGGGATAGACTGTGGAGAGTGTTAAAGAGAGAGAATATGCAGTTGTTAAAATTTGGAAAGAGCCCTGGGGAGTTTGTATAAGAGAAATAAATGTAATGTAAGAACGAATATGAAATACGGAATGTTGAGGTGAGAACTGGGAGTCAACAGGAAGCTGTGCTGTCACCATTCTTTGCTTGTAAGCACTATCTGATATAAGTGATAAGAAGGTGAAAAGAGGATATAGGAGTTTGGAATGTGATATTCTGGCACACAGCGATGATTTGGCTCTGAGCGAGGGAGATATGCTGAGAGGTGGTGGCACGGTTTTTGCGAATAGGCTTAGAGAGGCCGGTCTTACTATGAACACAGAAATACGGAGATCATGGTGGTTGTAGAGATGAAATAAGAAAGCTGAGAGTGGATTTGGGAGGGACTGAGATAATATAGTGGCAGAGTGTACATCTTGGTGGAATTTTGGAAGAGAAGAGGATATACAGGAATAACGCAGAAATAGCTAGTGTGGGGAGATTGAGCAGTCACGATATTGAAAGAATAGACAGAGTAGAGGTGAAAAAGGGTGATATTAGGGTGATATCAAGGGGTGTTAACGACTCTAATTCCTTCTATGAAGCAGACATGGGTAATCGACACAAAAGAGGATATTAGAATACCTTGGTGAGATGTACGTTTTGAGAGCGATAATGGAGAAGACTAGAAGAGACAGACCACAGAAACGAAGAATAAGAGGAGGAGGTTGGAAAGTTATTTTAATAAGATTGATGCGCAAATTGAGGTTGATCAATACACCTGGAGATATACAAGAGGGAGAGAGTGGTAAGAAGAGATGGAGATGTGACCGGAGGCACCAGACCAGAGGAGAATAGGAAGAGAGGGGTGCTCGGGTGAAGACCATATTGGGAAGACTAGAATTGCCTTCGATGCAGAGTTGAGAGTGAGGGAGTCTGGAGGATAGAGGAAGATGGAGAAAGGTGTAAGGAGGAATGACCCTTCTTGGAGCTGTTGCAGTTTTAATATAGTATATATATATATATATATTAGTAATATATATTAATATATTATATATATATATATAGTATATATATATATATATATATATACTATTATGTAACTAATATATATATATTATATTATATATTACTATTATATATTATATATATATATTATATGATTTATTATATATATATATATTATATATATATATTATAAATATATAGTATTATATATATAATATAGATAAATATATATGATATATATATATAGTAGTATATATATATTATTATATTATATATAATATCGTAATATTATATATATTATATAGTATATATATATATTTATATATATATAATATATATTATTATATATATATATTGTTGATCAGCTCTATGACCGGGAATTTTAATTTAATAATTTAATATCTATTATATTATATTCTATATATATATTATGATATATTATATAATATATATTATTATAATATATATATTATCTATATTATATTATATATATATATATATATATATATATATAGGTATAAAAAATATTATAAAGATAGAGAAACTGCTTTCCTCTTTAAAATTGTAAAATCATTTTCTAACACCGGATGTTTTATTTTATACAATTTTCACCACCGCCTACGGACACAGTCCCTACACAAGGAGAGAATGTGAAATAAATGAGAAGTGTTAACATCTAATGCAAATTTCGTAGATGAGCACATTTGCAGACCATAAAGTGAGGGAGATTAAATTCGGCAGCCAACACAGTAGATGGAATAGAGTTCCAAAGAACAGTGGGGGCTGAAAAGAAGGAGCACCACAGTGAACAAGCCTGG
>JABUQX010061085.1:0-32500 GCA_015478945.1 Trachelipus rathkii | reverse complement strand
CAGTATTTTAAGATGTACGCCACCCAAAATCATTTCGGTCCTAGATCCACCAAAAAATAATTTCGGCTCCGGCTCCGGCTCCGGCTCCGGCTCCGGCTCCGGCTCCGCCAAAACGTTACAGCTCCGCTGCTCCGATTTCCTTCTCCAGCACCGCAGCCTTGATTTGCTGGGTACCCACCAAGATCAAACATTGATTTCAAATTGGTATCTTACAGTTCCACGATCTTTCAAATATAAACAAAAAATTGAAAGCCAGGTTAAATAAATAGAAAAGTTATCCCCCCCCAATGATAACAATAAGAAAACTAAATGGTTTAAAGAAAACGGAATAAGAAATGTAGTTTAACTTTTTAAAAATTTTGATTCAATCCAACTTTGTCGTATTTTTATTTTTTACTCTATTAAAAATAAAAAAGGCGAAATACACGTAAATACTTTGCACAAATCATAATGACGAGAGGAACAAAAATAAGTTTCAATAAAAACACGAAATAATACAATATAATAATATAATAATAAATAATAATAATAATAATCATAATAATAATATAATAATAATAATAATAATGAATAATAATAAATAATAATAATAATCATATAATATATAATAAATAATAATATTAAATATAATAATAAAAAAATAATAATAATAATCAATAACATAATAATAATAATAATAATAATAATAATAATAATAATAATAATAATAATAATAATATTAATATCATAAAATATGAAAATAATAATAATAATAATAATAATAATATAATAATAATAATAATAATATATAATAATAATAATATATAATAATAATAATAATAATAATAATAATAATAATAATAATAATAATAATAATAATAATAATAATAATAATAATAATAATAATAATAATAATAATAATAATAATAATAATAATAATAATATAATAATAATAATAATAAATAATAATAATAATAATAATAATAATAATAATAATAATATAATAATAATAATAATAATAATAATAATAATAATAAATAATAATAATAATAATAATAATTACATCATAATAAATAATACTAATAATAATAATAATAATAATAATAATAATAATAATAATAATAATAATAATAATAATAATAATAATAATAATAATAATAATAATAATAATAATAATAAAATAAATATTTTCAGATTCGCGACGTCACGCGGAATATGATTTGTTAACAAACTTTTTTTAAGTTCGATATAGTATTATTTTTAAAGTGATTTATTCATTCTATATAAATCAGTAACTGTGAAATAAAAAAATAAAAAATTGTTTATACTAAATTTTACTTTGGTTAGCTATAAACATTCACAAAATAGGGGCCTAGGCGCTGCAGCTAGTGGATGGGTCTATCGAGACTCCCATTCAATTTGAGTAAATAGACCCAAATATCCCAGCATGCTTATTAAAAAACCCACACAACACCCCCCCCCTACCCCCCCCCCCCCCCCCCCCCCGGCCGTAAAATGGATCATAAATTACCATAAGTATATGCCACTAGGCTAAACTACCAAAGCAAAAGTCTATAACTGAGTAAATGGCATAATACAATCCGCGCCCAAATAGTTTGTTTGAACACACACTCGCTCGAAAGAGAGAGGAGAGTCATATGAGAGAGGAGAGGGTACAGATGGGATGATATAAGTATCATATTTATATTGAAGTTAAATCAACTTATCATATAATAGAGTACTGATTTGGTAGAGATTATATAACTTATAGAGTGAGTGTATTCTCGTACGTATAGATAATACATATTATATATAGTATATAATATATATATATAATATATATATATATATATATATATATATATATATATATTAAAATATCCAAATTTTAAAAAAAAAAAAAAAAATAAAAAAAAATATATAATATATATATATATATGGTCAGCATCCCGAAAAGGCCAGGCCATGTAACTAAAAAACTATACAGGTAAACGAAAATAAATATCATTTTATTAATCAAGGAGACATTTTTACCCCGGAATAATTAAACAAATTAATAAAAATAACGCTGTAACAGAACTTATGATATGCTTAAAAGATTGTTTGAAAAAAAAGTTCCCCTATCCATATACGCTGCTGAATGCAATCGAGTGAGCACGGAAGTGCCAAATTATTGAATTTTTTTTTTTTTTTTACACTAACGCATACCCTCGGGTAAAAAAGAACGATTTGTAAGGGTGGGGGTTTGCCCCCCCGGGGGACGACGGGGGGGACTTCGTCCCCTCTGTCCCTCCGTCGGCTCGAAACCCCTAAAAAAAAAATATATAAAAGAAAAAATAATATTTTTCTCCTTTTTGCGGAATATAAAGCGGTATTTGGTTGCAACTTTTCTCCCGAGACCATGCAGCTTTTCCAAGGTCAATTTTTAAGCCGTGCACTGATGATTTTTACTAATAATTAATATAGGAGTTATTAATAAATATTAGAATAAAATAATTTTTTTTAAGTTTCCTTCGAAGAAATAACTTCCTGAAATCAAAAATGTTATTTATTTTCCTGTAGAATGTTATAGTTTTTTTCTAGTTACATGCCTGAACTTTTCGGGATGCATGGCCTAATATATATATATATATATATATATAATTATATATATATATTTTGTTTATAAATAAATTGAGTAATAAACATATTAATAAATAACATTTAAAAAATTAAATATATAATAATATATATATATATATATTTGTATATCTTATATATATATATATATAGTATATATTATAATATATATATATATATAAATATTATATACATATATATATATATATATATTTATATATATATATTATATATATAATATATATAATATATATATATATATATATATATATATATTATATATATATATATATATCTATATATATATTATATTTTTATATATATATATATATATATATATATATATATATATATATATGCCAAACTATATAAAAGACTCGCCAGATATCTCGAAAACTACGATAGGTACAAGAAAACCAATAATATATTTTGAATCAGCGTATGAATATTAGTATGGGAATGTTGAAAAAAAGGTTAGGTTAGCCTAGGTTAGGTTAGGTTATGTCAACTTCAAATATTTTATTTTTACCACCTATTTTATTTCTCCTATTTTAAATTCAATTTCGCACACTTCTCGGCAAAAACTGTACCAATCTACAACTGTTTTCCATGTTACCCTAATATTCGAACTACTAGTGTGGCTCAATTTATAATCATAGTGTATTATTATTAATTATCTATGTTATAATGCTGCAAGAAAGGACTACTAATTCAAATTTATTTGAACATAGATTATACACGTCACTCATCTACATGCTTTCAATTAAAACTCGTCAGTAGTAGGAGGGTCATATTGGACCCCGATTCAAGAAGTAATTTACTCTTTTACCCCACCTGGTCTTGACCTTTTTGACCTCTTTTACCCCACCCTAAAATTTGGGCAAACCGCATTTTTTGAGCCCAAATTTTTTACCTGACTTGACCTTTTTGGGCCTTCACTTTTTGGGCCTTGACCTTTGGTCTTCCATTTTTGGCCTAGACCTTTTTTCGACCAACCCTTTTGGTCTTCCAAAATGGAGTCATTTTTGAGCCCACGCGTATTTATTGGCCGACCCAATTTTTTTGGCAACCTAATTTTTTCGGCAACCCTAATTTTTTGGGCAACCGCTTCGAAGAAAGGGTTGCGCCAAACGAGTTGCTGTAGCAACCGTGTACGTATTGCCCCCTATTTTTACGCCCCCTAATTTTTTTGACCATGGCGTCATTTTTTGCCCCACAAGGTAATTTTAGGGCACCCTCTTGGGGCTAATTAGGCCCTTTTTTGATGTTCTTAACACCTTGTTTGGTTCATTGATAATTTCGACCAAACCCCTTGATCTTCCATGGGTCATTTTTTGCCCACAGTAACGTTTAGCTACCCTTTCCATCTTCCATTGGCGTCATTTTTGGCAGCGTTAATCTTTGGCTACACGTGGGTCTTGCATGGGTCAATTTTGGCCCACGGTAATTTTTGGCTACCCTTTGCTTCCATGGGTCAATTTTGGCCCAACCTAATTTTCGACCAACCCTTTGGTCTTCCATGGGTCAATTTTGGCCCACACGGTAATTTTTGATCTTCCTTTAGGGGCTTAGCCCTATTTTTTGATGTCTTTACCTGTTTGACCATGATATTTCGGCCTTAACTTGCCACTATACCATGGTCATTTTTTTGCCCACAGCGTAATTTTTTTACCACTCGTGGCCCAACCGTCAACATATTTCGTTATAACTTGTACGCATGGTTTGGACCTTACCCTAACTGAACACCTACCACACGGTTGCGGCGTGCGCCACACACAACACACACACACCACACAACACTTACACTTATACAGGGACATTCCATATGACACACACAACATTCACTATGACACTTACATTTACCCATAGCCACTTACATTACACTTATACTCACGTACAAACACACTGCAACCTTGGTCGTCCATGGGTCAATTTTGACCCACGGTAATTTTTTTTGTCCTTCCTTTAAGGGACGTTAGCCCTTTTTTGAATGTCATTAACCTTGTTTGACCCATGATATTCGACTTGACACTTGCAATATACCATGGGTCAATTTTTGACCCACGCTAACTTGAAGGCTTTTGATGGTCCCCAATCACCGTAAGAAGTACCTAGTGAGTTCTTTTAGTGTTCTATGAGTATTCTATGAATGCCAGGTGAGTACCAGGTGAGTGCCAAGTGAGTGCCAATGAGTGCCAATGAGTGCAAAGTGAGTGCAGTGAGTGCCAAGATGAGTGCCACATTACGTCCAAGCAGAGTGCCACATTTAGTGCCAATGAGTGCCACTTTTTCAAGCCTTTTCTAGCCCCCCCTAGGCTAGAATAGCCCTAATATGGTGTCTACCCCTAGGAAATAAGGTATGAGGAATCGACTTGGTGTTTATTACAAATCTGCTAGATGCTTCCTACTATGAGCTTAGTATTTTTTATCCAAACACTTATAAGCTACTTACACTCGCCATAAGACACTTTACCCAACTAGCCATATTACACTTACCCACGCACACGCACAGTACAACCTTACACTTACACTCACACCATGTCGAAGCTCCAATTTGTATGCCAGAACATCAACAAATATTGATGGCTCATCTAATTGATGAAGTCATCTTTCGAACCACCTATATTTGAATGATTTCCACATCTTTGATGACTATCATCTTTTGTCTACCTCTAGAATCATAAGAACTAGACAACCCCACCAAGCCGCGCAGCAATCCCCCTCCCCACAAAGGATGCGAGTGCCCCGCACCCGCAAAGGGTGAAATGAACATGCGCTAGCGAATGAAAAATCAAATATATATATATATAACTAATAAGTCATTCATTTCTTATTCGATAGCTTAAGCAATTATTTTATTTAAAAAACATTTTGGGCGAACCTAAAACTGAACTTTCATTTACAGACCTATTATTTAACATAATTTATTAACATTATTTTTTACTTAAATACTTCTTTCCACTAATCAATACTTATTAATCTATCCAAAATCCTTTCATTAAAAAATTGACAAATGCTAAGAAGGAAAAAACCAAGAGTGCCTGAAATATATAAACATTTTATTACTTACTACAACCTGTTACGAAATTTTATTAAAAACATATAATTTACATACATATGAGTTAAATCAGTAAATCAATAAAGGTGTAACCTAACACCAAGAGGGGATTAGATGCTTTTGTTTTACTGCCTTACTGCTTTATAACTCATGTTTTACTGCTTTAACTCATGTTTTACTGTTTTAACTTATATGTTTTACTGCTTTAACTCACATATTTATTAACATTACATACCTTAAAGCAGTAAATCAGTAAATCAATAGAGGTTTTACCTAACACCTAGGGGGGATTAGTATGCTTTTGTTTTACTGCTTTACTGCTTTAACTCATGTTTTACTGCTTTAACTCATGTTTTACTGCTTTAACTTTCTGCTTTACTGCTTTAACTTTCTGCTTTACTGTTTTAACTTTCTGCTTTACTGCTTTAACTCATATATTTATTAACATTATGTTTTTTATTTTGTTTTAATACTTTTTATTTATTTTTATTATTATTTTTTTTTATTTTTATTTTTATTATTTTTTTTTTTTTATTTTTATTATTTTTTATTATACTTAGTGTTATTTACTTCATGCCTTTGTTATTATTATTTAGAACACATACACACACACACACACACACACACACCACACACCACACAACCACAACACACACACATAACCACTTACACTTATACACACCTTCACTATGACACTTATACACACATTCACTATGACACTTACATTTACCATAGACCTTACATTACAACAATTCACCTCAGGTCACCACACACACACACTTACACTTATACACACATTCACTTATACACACATATACACAAATTCACTATGACACTTACATTTTCCATAGACACTTACATTTACATTACACTCACACACAGATTTACTTACACTCACACCGATTACTTACACTCACACAGATTTACTTACACTCACACACAGATTTACTTACACACACAGATTTACTTACACTTGCACACAGATTTACACCACACACACACACACACACACACACACGCACACTCACTTACACATATAACGTATAATTTATTAAAAAAATCTTATGTTTTAATTAAACACGTACATTTATATTACTCATTCAAATATAACTAAAATTATTTCAAAGTGTCTTAAAACTTCTATAATAAATCAATCATTATCTTTGAACAAAGAATTTATTATTAACTGTTAATACTTTTTGTTTATAAATTTTATAACTATCAAGTTTTAAAATAACTTTTTACTAAAATTTTATGAAATTTTATTAAAAACATCATATTTTACGTACCTTAAGCAATAAATCAGTAAATCAGTAAGGACAGCCCCTAGCACCCTCTACACTCAAGCTATGCCACGTTTTGTTCTATTGACTTACTGCTTTACATTATCTTTTAGCCATGTAATAAGTATTAAAATAACAAAATAAGTTCTTCTCTGCTACCATAACATTTTATTAAAAACATTCTAAGTTTTTATTTTAAAATAAACAATTATCACTTACATTTATATTATTCACGCATCAATGTTAACTAAAAAATATTTCAAAGGTTTTTTTAAATAATTCGGGTTTTCTTTATTATTATTATTATTATCTATGTACATTGACAATCCATCACGAGAAAAACACACAACCCGGCACTCCTTACAGAAACGAAACTGACCTCTCTCTGGAAAAAATGTGTTGAAATAATTACTTTAGGGTCTAAATTTAGGATAATCCCTTTTGTATCCCGGGGCGAATTTAGGCCTAAATCCAGGTCAAAATATATTTTCAAACTGACATTTTTCTGTAAACATGTGGTGCAATAACTACGTTAGGCCTAAATTTTAGGCCTAAATTTAGGATAAGCCTTTTTGTAGACGGGCTAATTTAATTTAATCCTAATACCAGGTCAAAAGGTAATTCCAGTTTAGACAAGAATCATTGTTATTATTATTTTTATAAATATTTTTCAAACTGAAACATGCTGGATCGGTAAGTTCCTTTAAGCAGGTAAAAAGAAAATGTTTTCCTTACTTGTGATTGGTCGGGGGTAATCCTTATCTCTATTTGACCTCGTATGTGATTGGTCAAGAATTATTTTTATCGTCTTTTGAAAATTAACTTTGTTCTTAAAACTTGTATTTGAGCAGGGTGTGTGTTTTATTTTCTTTTAGACCCAAACTCATTATTAAAATCATAGTCATTTTTGCTGTTAAGCGGTGCACAAAGGGTATCTGATTTGTATTAACAAGTGTTTTCATTTCTCTACGTGTATATTCATATTTATAATAAAATACTTACATGAGGAATAATTATTAATTTCACTAGAATAGATTATAATTAATTCACTAGTTCATAAGCTAACCACCAGGGCTTAGCATGAGCCCACCCGCAAAGGCAGCCAACCCCGCACCCGCTGGTGCGTCTTGATGTCTTCCCCAGGTCATAAGCGGACCACCAGGGCGCAGCATGCGCCCTCCGCGCGAAGGCAGACGAACCCGCCCGCCGCGGCGCCCGCAGGCGCAATATTTCCGCGTAACCGCCACGGGCACCCGATATATATATATATATATATATATAATATTATATATATAATATATATATATATATTATATATATATATATATATATATATATATATATAATATATAATATTATATATTGTGTGTGCGGCCGTGAATGTAAGTGTCTAGTGGTGAACGTAAGTGTTCTATGTTGTATGTGCGTATGTAGTGAATAGAGATATAGTGTATGTGTGTATAAGTGTAAAAGTAAGTGTCTATGGTAAGTGTAAACTGCTTATAAGATGAAATCATCAATATAGATTTGGTATCAAAAGATGACGCCATCAAAGATGAGTTCATCAAAGATGAAACCACCAAGCTGAGTAATCAAGCTAAGTATTAAAGTATGGGCATCAAAGCTGAGGCATCAAAAAAGCTGAGGTATCAAAGTTGAGGCATCAAAAGCTGAGGAATCCAAAATTGAGGCATCAAAACTGAGACATCAAAGTTTGAGCATCAAAAAAGCCTGAGGCATCAAAGTTGAGGTATCAAAATATCGAGTGGGGGGCGGGGGTGCGTATGTGTGTGTGTGTATGCGTGTGTGTGTGTGTGTGTGTATGTGTGTTCTAAATAATAATAACAATAGGCCTGAAGTAAATATTATTAAAAATAAACTTAAATAAAAATAAAAAAAAATGTTTTAATAAATTTTACTCCTAAACTAACCTAATGTGAGTTGTGACGGTCCGTGAGTGTGTGTGAGTTGTGTGTCGCTTGTATGTGTGCGTGTGTGTGTGTATGCGTGTTCTAAATAATAATTCGCGCGGGAATATTGCGCCTGCGGGCGCACGCGGCGGTTCGGGCGGAAACGCGGAAATATTGCGCCTGCGGGCCCACGCGGCGGGCGGGTACGCGTGCGGGCGCACGCGGCGGGCGGGACGCACCAGCGGGTGCGGGGGTGGCTGCCTTTTGCGGGTGGGGCTCATGCTGAGCCCTGGTGGTTAGCTTATGAACTAGGGGAAATTATTATCTATTCTAGTGAAATTAATAATTATTCCTCAATGTAAGTATTTATTATAAATATGATATACACTTAGTAAAATTAAACAATTTTAATGCAACTCAAATAACTTGTGCACCGCTTAACAAGCTAAAATGACTATGATTTTTAAAATGAGTTTTGGTCTAAAAGATAATAAAACACACACCTGCCTCAAATACAGTTTAAAAGAACAAAGTTAATTTTCAAAAGACGTTAAAATAATTCTCGACCAATCACATACGAGGTTATATAGAGATAAGGATTACCCCGACCAATCACAAGTAAGGAAAATATTTCCTTTTTACCTGCTTAAAGGATCTCACCGATCCAGCAAGTTCAGTTTGAAATATATTTATATAAAAATAATAAATAACAATGATTCGTTGTCTATACCCGCGGGAATTACCTTTTGACCTTGTATTAGGATTAATTAGCCCGTCTACAAAAGGGCTTATCCTAAATTAGGCCTAAATTTAGGCCTACCGTAGTTATTGCCCCACATTTTACAGAAAAAGGTCAGTTTGAAAAATATTTTGGACCTGGAATTAGGCTTAAAATCGCCCCGGGTTACAAAAAGATTATCCTAAATTTAGACCTAAAGTAATTATTTCAACACATTTTACAGAGCAGAGAGGTCAGTTTCGTATCTTTAAGGAGTGCGGGTTGTTGTGTTTTCTCGTGATGGATTGTCAATGTACTTAGATAATAATAATAATAATAAATAAAATCCGAATTATTTAAAAAACTTTGAAATATTTTTACTTAACATCGAGTGAATAATATAAATGTAAGTGAATAATTGTTATTTTTAAATAAAAACTTAGAATGATTTTAATAAATACATGTTATGTTAGAAGAGAAGAACTTATTTTGTTATTTTTACTATTACATGGTTAAAGATGATGTAAGCAGTAAGTCAATAGAACAAAACGTGGCATAGCTTGATGTTAGAGGGGTGCTAGGGGCTGGTCCCTTACTGATTTACATGATTTATTGCTTTTAAGAGTACGTAAAATATTATGGTTTAATAAAAATTTTCATAAAATTTAGTAAAGTTATTTTAAAACTTGATAGTTATAAAATTTATAAAAAAAAAGTATTAAAACAATTAATAAAAATTCTTTGTTCAAAGATAATGATTGATTTATTATAGAAGTTTTAAGAAACTTTGAAATAATTTTAGTTTATATTTGAATGAGTAATATAAATGTACGTATTTTAAATAAAACATAAAATGTTTTAATAAATTATACGATATATGTGTGTAAGTGAGTGTGCGTGTGTGTGTGTGCGTGTGTGTGGTGTGTGTGTGTGTGTGTAAATCTGTGTGAAAGTGTAAGTAAATCTGTGTGTGTAAATAAAGTGTGTGTGTGAGTGTAAGTTTAAATGTGTGAGGTGTAAGTAAATCTGTGTGAGTGAAAGTAAATCTGTGTGTGGGAGTGTAAGTGTAAATGTAAGTGTCTATTGGACAAATGTAAGTGTCATAGTGAAATGTGTGTATAAGTATCATAGTGAATGTAATGCCTGTATAAGTGTAAGTGGTGTGTTGTGTGACCGCATGGTGTATAAGTGTAAATGTAAGTGCATGTATCTATGGGTGAGTGCATAGTGAATGTGTCTATAAGTGTCATAGTGAATGTGTGTATAAGTCTCATAAGTGTATGTTGTGTGTGTGTGTGTGTCGTTGTGTGTGTGTGTGTGTTTGTGTATGTGTGTTCTAAATTATAATTTACAATAGCCATGGAGTAAATAACACGAGAGGTATAATTAAAAATAATAAAAATAAAATAATTAAAAATATAAAAAATAATTAATAAAAATAAATTAAAAATAATAATAAAAATAAATAAAAGTATTAAAACAAATAAAAAAACATAATGTTAATAAATATATTAAGAGTTAAAGCAGTAAAGCAGAAAGTTAAAACAGTAAAGCAGAAAGTTAAAGCAGTAAAGCATAAGTTAAAGCAGTAAAGCAGAAAGTTAAAGAGTAAAACATGAGTTAAAGCAGTAAAGCAGGTAGTTAAAGCAGTACTAATCCCCCTTTGGTGTTAGGTCACACCTCTAATTGATTTACTGATTTACTGCTTATGGGTATGTAAAACTAAGGAATATGTGGAGTTAAAGCAGTAAAAATATGAGTTAAAGCAGTAAAACATGAGTTAAAGCAGTAAAACATGCACGTCACATAAAGCAGTAAAGCCAGTAAAACAAAAGCATACTAATCCCTCCTAGGTGTTAGGTAACACCTCTATTGATTTACTGATTTACTGCTTTAAGGTATGTAATGTTAATAAATATGTGAGTTAAGCAGTAAAAACATATAAGTTAAAACAGTAGTAAAACTTGAGTTAAAGCAGTAAAACATGAGTTAAAGCAGTAAAGCAGTTTAAAACAAAAAGCATACTAAATCCCCTCTTGGTGTTTAGGTTTACACCTTTATTGATTACTGATTTACTGCTTTAAAGGTATGTAATGTTTTTGTTTTTAATAAAAAAATTTTACTACCAGTGTAGTAAAATAAAATGTTTATATCAGATATAGGTTTTTTTCTTTTTACATACAATTTTTTAAAAATTTATAAATTAAAAAGTATTAAGGTAAAAAGTATAAGTAAAAATAATGTAATAAATATATTGTTAAATATAAAGAGGGCCGGAAGCGTTACAATTATAGCCTTTGGAAAAAACGTCTCTTCGTCATAAAATTTCTAAAGGATGAAATAAAAAATGAATGACTTATAGTATATATATATATATGTTTTTCATTCTCGCGCAGAGCGAGGTCGCACCACCTGCGGGCTGCAGGGGCCTTCCATCCTTTGGCGGGGGGGGGGGCGATGCTGCGGGCCTTGGTGGGCAGCTTATGATCTAGAGGTAGACAAAAGATGAGTCATCAAAGATGAATCATTCAATATAGGTGGTATCAAAGATGACTTCATCAAAGATGAGCCATCAAAGATGCGGCAACAAAATTGAGCTTAGAGGGTGTGAGTGTAAGTGTAAGTGTACCTGTGCGTGTGAGTGTAAGTGTATATGGGCTAGTGTAAGTGTCTATGGCGAGTGTAAGTGCTTATAAGTGTTTATAAAAATACTAACTCATAGTAGGAAGCATTCTAGCAGATTGTAATTACGCCAATCGATTCCTCATACCTTTTTACCTAGGGGTAGACCACCCATATTAGGGGCTATTCTAGGCTCAGGCGAGGCTAGAAAAAGGCTTGAAAAAAGTGGGACTCAGTTGGCACTATGTGGCACTCACCTTGGCACTATGTGCACTCCACTTGGCACTCATTGGGCACTCACTTGGCACTCATTGGCACTCATTGCCGCACTCACTTGGCACTCACTTGGCACTCACCTGGCTCATAGAATACTCATAGAACACATTAATAGAACATCACTAGATACTTCTTACGGTGATTGGGAACCATCAAAGCCATCAAAGTTTAGCGTGGCGTCAAAATTGACCATGGTATATGGCAAGGTCAAGCACATTTCATGGTCAAACAAGGTTAAGACATCAAAAAAGGGCTAAGTCCCTAAAGGAAGGACAAAAAAATTACCGTGGGCCAAATTGACCCATGGGAAGACCAAAGGGTTGCAGTGTGTTTGTACGTGAGTATAAGTGTAAATGTAAGGTCTAGGGTTTAAATGTGTGTATAAGTGAATGTGTGTGTGTGTGTCAAGTGATTATTCTTATTAAGTGAAGTGTGTGAGGTGTGTGGTGTGTGTGTGTGTGTGTGGTGTGTGTGGTGTGTGTGTGTGTGTGTTAGATGTTCAAGTTAGGGTAGGTCCAAACATGCGTACAAGTTAGGAACGAAATATGTGACGGGTGGGCCACGAGTGGGTAAAAAATTACCGTGGGCAAAAAATGACCCATGGTATATGGCAAGGTTAAGGCCGAAATATCATGGTCAAACAAGGTAAAGACATCAAAAAATAGGGCTAAGCCCCTAAAGGAAGATCAAAAATTACCGTGGGCCAAAATTGACCCATGGAAGACCAAAGGGTTGGTCGAAAATTAGGGTGGGTCAAAAATGACCCATGGAAGACCAAAGGGTAGCCAAAAATTACCGTGGGTCAAAATTGACCCATGGAAGGCCAAAGGGTAGCCAAAAATTAACGTGGGTCAAAAATGACCCATGGAAGATCAAAGGGTAGCCAAAAATTACCGTGGGCCAAAATTGACCCATGGAAGACCAAAGGGTAGCCAAAAATTAACGTGGGCCAAAAATGACCCATGGAAGATCATAGGGTAGCCGAAAATTACCGTGGGCAAAAAATGACCCATGGAAGATCAAGGGGTTGGTCGAAATATCATGACCAAACAAGGTTAAGACATCAAAAAAGGGCTAAGCCCCTAAGGGGTGCCCTAAAATTACCGTGGGCAAAAAATGACCCATGGTCAAAAAAATTAGGGGGCGTAAAATAGGGGGGCAATACGTACAACGGTTGCTTACGCAACCGTTTGGCGCAACCCTTCTTCGAAGGGTTGCCAAAAATTAGGGTTGCCGAAAAAATTAGGGTTGCCAAAAAATTAGGGTTGCCAAAAAATACCGTGGGCCAAAAATGACCCATGGAAGACCAAAGGGTTGGTCGAAAAAAAGGTCAAGGCCCAAAAAGGTAAAGGCCCAAAAAGGTCAAAGGCCCAAAAAGGTCAAAGGCCCAAAAAGGTCAAGTCAGGTAAAAAATTTGGGCTCAAAAAATGCGGTTTGCCCAAATTTTTGGGTGGGGTAAAAGAGGTCAAAAAGGTCAAGACCAGGTGGGATAAAAGAGTAAATTACTTCTTGAATCGGGGTCCAATATGACCCTCCTACTACTCTCGTCTTCTGATTGGATAAATTTTGGCGCCATATTAAATAAAATCAACTTGTCGTACACTTCCTTCAGATTTCAAATAATTTATATTTTTTTTAGATTTTAAAATTCATAAAAACATTCTATTTTCAATAATAATTTTTTTACGGAAACTTCCAAATATGTTATTTGTTTTTCTGAAACAAGTTGTACTTTTCAAGATATACTGGCGAGCCTATTATATAGTTTCAATATATATATATATATATATATATATATATATATATATATATATATATATATTATATATATATATATATATATTATATATATATATATATATATATATAAAAATATATATATATATATATATATATATATATATATATATATAATATATATATATATATATATATAATATATTATATATATATTATTATATATTATGCAAATTTAAGGCTGCATAATTTCAATATTGTTCTTGTTTAAATGATAATAATTCTTTTTAAGATCGTAATTTAAAATATTGAAATGAAAAATAAAAATAATACTAAAAAAATTATATTTATGTAAACTTCTTTACAGTTATATAAAAAATTATAAAAAAAATCGATAATGTTTAAATTTTATCTATAAAAATATCAATATTATTATCGATTAAAATATCGAAGGGGGGGGGGTATTACGATCCAGGCCCTAAATTTTAATACCTCCTCTCCGGCAGTTCCATCCTGGCGTTTGCGTACCATTTGGCACTTTAATCAGGCCAATTCGGAGCTTTGGGTCGCTTCTTGAGATTAACTATAACTGGAGTGGACTTCTTTGACCAAAGAGGTTTCAGCTTTTGCCGATAAGGTGGAGCTGTAATCGTTGAGGGATGAGGAGTAGGTTTATTCCTTCTTCGACTAATACTTAGTTCTTAAAAGTCATAGTTTCAATCGTGCTGTCTCCAGATATTCAGGCTAGAGATAGTACGTATCGGGAGTGGAAAGGATATTGTTGTTGTTTTGTTTTTTGTTCTGTTTTAGAGAGCAGACCTCACCAACGAAGGACATATGCCGCCCCTCCAGGCAGGCAAAATACTGCCCTTCTGGCTATCACGAGCTTAAGGCAAGTGAGCCACATACGATGAGAGCCCGTGATACTCTTTCGGAAAGGATATTGTTCTCCTTTCTCTTTCGCTAGTTTTTTTCAGCTCTGATTCGTTGCAAGGATACTATTCGATGAGGACTTTCACATAACGAAAGTACGCCTACCTTAATGATCAAATTTTGCTGGCCTCTTGCCAAAAACATCTCAAACAATTTCTGCAAATCTGCCTTAATTCCTCTGTTTCGCTCTGATGACTCTGTTGCTAATTCTCCAAATTAAAAGTTCAATCTCTTTGGACTTTCTGTGATCATATTTGATCGAATGCATGTGCTCCTGAATTGATGAACATTATGAGGGAATTCCTCCCATAGCTTTTAGGGAGTGTACCTTTGAGCTGGTAAAACCTTTCGTTCAACTATATTCTCTATGCCTTAATAATAACACTCTCCTTTAATATTGAGAAGCGCACTTATGTCCAACGTATCCCGAGGAAAGGAAACCGCTCCGGTCCTTCTAATTAATGGCTAATATCTAAGATCTCTGAAACCCTTCCCAACTTTTAATTTCTTAGATCATCTGGAATCTTGTTCCCTTCTTTCAGATCACCAGTATAGCTTTCAGCACTCAACATCTACTGGTGATACACTTTCCCATCTAATCAGTTTATGGTTTTCTTCCCTTAGAAGTTATGGGAAGACTTGTGTGGTGGTCTTTGACATATCTAATGCATTTGACCTGGTATAACAGGAGTAGTAGGAGGGCCATATTGCACGAAAATGACCTTGACCACCTAGCTGCCCTATACCGGCCTTGACCACCTACCTGACCTATACCGACCTTGACCTTGACCATCCTGGACCTCTTTGGGCCTTGACCTTGACCGATCTTGGCCTTTTTTGACCTTGACCTTTTTTTAGCGCGTTGACTCCTTTTTGGACCTTGAACCTTTTGCAACCCAATTTTTGGCAGCCAATTTGAGTTTGGCACCTAATTTTTTCGGCAACCCTAATTTTTGCACCCTTCGAAGAAGGGTTGCGCCAAACGGTTGCGTAAGCAACCGTTGTACGTATTGCCCCCCTATTTTACGCCCCCTAATTTTTTCGACCATGGGTCAATTTTTTGCCCACGTAATTTTTGATCTTCATTAGAGGGGCTTAGCCCCTATTTTTTGATATTTCGATCACATCTACACACGTGGCGTGTGCACACACATACAATACCCTTGACAGAACATCTCAATTTTGACACTCACGAATTTTTTGTCCTTCTTGGTCAATTTGACCCCACGTAATTTATTGTGCCTTCCTTTAGGGCTTAGCCCTTTTTTGATGTCTACCTTGTTTGACCATTTGATATTTAGGACTGTGATCCTTCGCCAATACCCAGTGTCATTTGGGCCACCCAAATATTTTGCCACCTCTGTGACCATCCCGTCACATATTTCCGTTCCTAACTTGAACGTATGTATGGAATCTATCCAAATCTTGACACCTACACACACACACATGACACACACACACACATTCACACAAACACACACACACCATCAATCCACTACACACACACACACTATACAGCACATTCACTATGACACTGTACACTCACCGCATAGATAACTTGCACTTACCATACACTATTCACACTTACAGACACACGACAAACCTTTGGTGCTTCAGAGTCAAGTTTGGCCCTATGCCGTAAATTTTAGGCCACCCTAATTTTTCGGCAGCCCTAATGTAGTCGCCCACCTTTTGTAATTCTACGACGAAGTTGTCTTGATTGCCTCAGCATATTGATGCCCAACTTTTGATGCTCAAATTTATTGCTCCCAAATCAAACCGTAGAGTAGTCTTTTTCTAACACTTATACACAACTAGACACTTAAACGCTACACTCTCCATAGACTTACACACCCTCATATACACTTACAACCCACACCCTCCACACAGAAAAGTCTGTAACTTACACTCACACACCGAATTTTGATAGCCCTACACTTGATGCCCGCATAGCATAATATTCCTCAAGCAATTGATGCCCCAAACTTTGATGGCTCAACTCCATTAATGCCTCAGCATTGATGCGTCAACTTGAAGGTTCATCTTGATGACGTCACTTTGATCGGTCACTTGAACCATCTAATATTGATGATGTCATCTTTGCATAAATCACTTTGAGGCTCATCTCTACCGCCTACACAAAGAACAGAAAGTTAAATATTAATGTCATTGTGGTTATTGCAGATCACCAGACGCCAGCATGAATCTCTCCGCGTGAAGTCCCACGAACCCGGCATCCCGCAAGTGCACCACCCCCGCCGCGTAACCTCCGCCGCGTGCGCCCGCAGGCCCCATATTTCCGCGTAACCGCCGCCGCGTCGGCCTGCAGGCCCATATTCGCCCGCCCGTACCCGACCGCCGCGTCGCCCTCAGGCGCAATCATTCCCGCCCGAATGAATTGATATAATATATATATATATATATATATATTATATAATAATATATGATTATATATATATATTATAATATATATATATAATATATAATAGTTAGGAATATATATAATATATATTATATATATATTATATATATAGTTATAATATATATATAATATATATGATATTATTGATGAGTCATCATTTTTTTTCATACTTAACATTTCAAAGAATTTCTTTATATACTATGAGCATTCATTTTTATTTCATACTTAAACATTTTTTTATTAAAAACATTTCGCGAACCTAAACTGTAACTCATTACAGACATCTATTTAACACATATATTTACTAACATTATTTTTACTTAATATTTTTTTTTTAATTACTTTTAATTTATAAATTGTTTGAAAATGTATTGTTTATGTTTGAATTATCCAGGAAAGTGTCGAATATATACATCATTTTATTTAGTATCTACAATTGTAACGAAATTTGTGCATAACATATAACATAAATCACCTTAAAGCATAAAACAGTAAAACAATAGAGGCGTTACCTAACACCTAGGGGGGATTAGTATGCTTTTGTTTTTAACTGCTTTACTGCTTTAACTCATTTTACTGCTTTAAACTCATAGTTTTACTGCTTTAACTCACATAATTATTAAAATTACATACCGTTAAAGCAGTTCAGTAAATCAATTAGAGGTATTACCATATACCATCTAAGGGATTAGTATCTGTTTTGTTTTTACTGCTGATACTGCTTTACTTCGCTTTACTGCTTTAACTCACTGCATTACCTGCTTTAACTCAACATACATTACATACCTAATAGCAGTAAGCAGCTAAGACAATAAGAGGTGTCAACTAACAGCCTAGGGGGATTAGTATGCTTTGTTTTACTGCTTTAACTGCTTTAACTTCTGCTTTACTGTTTTAATCTTTCTGCTTTAACTGCTTTCAACGCATATATTTAATACCATTGATGGTTTTTTATTTTTGGTTTTTATTACTTTTTATTTATTTTATTATATTTTTATTTATTTTTATTTATAATTTATTATTTTATAATTTTTTATTATTTTATTATTTATTATTTTTATGTTTTATGTATTGCCAGTACTTCATTTTTACAAGCACTACAAGTTGTTATTAATATTAGTACACACGGAGATACAGCCATATAAATTTAGACAATTGGACACACACACAATTTTACTTACACCTATACGTAAACATTCACTAAAATACACTTACATTTCCATAGACACCTTACATTACACTTATAGTCACGGACGCGGTCACACCAATTACCTTATACCACATTCACTAGACACTTATTACCACACAATTCACTATGAAACTTACCATCACTCCATAGACACTTACAATTTACACTTACACACACAAACACACACACACAACAACACACACATATATATAAGACACTTACATTTTCACTTACACTCACACACAGAATTTTTACTTTACATCGACGTCCGATTTCAATGCACATCACCCCTCATGGCTTTACACTCACACACACACAGTATACTTACATCACACAGATTTGACCTTACACTCACCACAGAATTTATCTTACACACGCCGATTTACTGTACACTCACACAGATTAACTTACACTCACACACACCTACCAGTTTACTTTACACACACCAGATTAACTACACACACCCTGACACACACAGACTACTTACACACGCAGATTTTAACTTACACATATAGTCGTATAATTTATTAGAAACGCATTTTATGTTTAATACACGTACATTATATTTACCATGTCAATATGATAACTAAGAATTATTTTCAAAAGTTGCTTAAAAGCTTCATAATAAATCAATCATTATCTTTTGAACAAAGAATTTATTGTATTAATGCTGTTAATAGCTTTTGTTTATAAATTTTATAAACTTAGTAAGTTTTTAAATAACTTTTACTAAAAAAATTTTTGAAAATTTTATTAATAACATATATTTTAGACCTAAAGCAATAAAGCATAAATCAGTTTATAGGCCCAGGTCCGCCGTTATGCACGTCCCTATCATTTCCAAGCTATGCACGTTATGTTTCTATTGACTACTGCTTTACATCATCTTTAGCCATGTAAAAGTAAAAATACAAAATGAGTTCTCTCTGTAACAAACATGTATTTAAATTAAAATTCTTTCAAGTTTTTATTTAAAAAAACAATTAATTCACTTACATTATATTATTCGCTCGATGTCAACTAAAATAATTTCAAAGTTTTTTAAATAATTCTGGATTCTTTATTATTATTAATATTATTTTATCTATGTACATTGACAATCCATCACCAGAAAAAACACAACATCCCGCACTCCTTACAGATACGAAACTGACCTCTCTCTTAAAATTGTTGAAATAACTACTTTCAAAGGCTAAAATAGGAATAATCCCTTTTGTGTACGCCTGTGGCGATTAGACCTAATTCCAGTCAAAAAGTATATTTCAAAACGACCTTTTTCTGTATAGATGTGTGTGCAAATACCACGGTTAGTGCCTAAATTTAGGCTTAAATTTAGATAAGCCTTTTGTATCCCAGGCTGATTTAAGCCTATATACCTTAGGCAAAAGGTGATATTTCCATGTAAGTAGAACAGAGAACGAGAATCAAGTTATTAATTATTTATAAGATACTATTTCAAAACTGACAACATGCTGGATCGTAAGACTTTAAGTCAGGTAGAGAAAGGAATACTGTTAACCTTCTTGTGAGTGATCGAGTACTCCTATCCTATATTGAACCTGCGTATGTGTTGTCATAATAATTTGTTATCGCTTTTGGTTTACGTAATGTAAACAACATGTTTTTTCATATTCCTAACCTTGGCTGGAATCGGATGAAAATTAATTGGAGGACTGCGTGTTTTAGATCAAACTCATTGTTAAAAATCATACTCTTTTTGGCTGTTAAGCGGTAAGTTCTCTGAGTTGTATAAAAAGTGTTCTATTTTCACTAAGTGTAATATCAGATTCACCTTAAACATGTATATTCCTCAATACAGGAGACATATCCAGTTGGGAAATCAAAGACCCAGAAGTAGGTTTCATTCTTTATATAAAAAAAAACCGATGGATTTGAATTTTCAAGTGTGCTGACCGCAATCACCCTGTTATAGTACACCAAGCTTATTTTCATGAGCCCATATGAATTAAACTTGTGTATATTAATGCACACTGAAAGTGGCTTACAGATACTTTAAACCATGCTCCGCTTTAAACTGGACCGAAACAGTTATTTTATGCCTGTGCGAAGAAACCACGATAGCAACTTACTTCTACATTTTATAAACATCAAAAACAATCAAGTTTGGAAGCTAATATGGGAGAGAAAAGTAATGAAAGCAGCTTATATTTGAACCTACAATCATTTGATTCTACAGTTTCAGCCCTAACCAACTGAAAATTATTTAAGGTACGTAAGCGAATGTAATTGCAAGCTGTAAAGAAAGACATATGTTTATCGTAATACGGTTTACGTAATTAGATAACACATAGTCTTCTTCAGCTGCGATTGAAGCTATTCGCTACGTAGCCTTCTAACAGTAATATTTCAGTTTGCGTTAGGCCTGAATGTAGAATCCAAAATGATGGTAGGTTTCAAATAATAGCTGTTCATTATTTCTCTCCCATTATCTAACTTCAAACTGATTATGTTTTGATGTTATAAAATACCAAGAGTAAGTTGCTTATCGCTGGGTTCTTCCACAGGGCGTAATAACTGTTTTCGGTCGCAGTTTTAAAGTCGGACATGTAAAGTATTTCTGTGAAGGCCACCCTTGCCAGTGTTGATTTGACATTATACAGAATAATTTCATGCTTATCGCATGAAAAAATACGCTTGGTGTTATAACAGGGTGATTGGGTAGCACACTTGAATAATCGAAATCCATCGGTGTTTTCTTTTATATAAGAATGAAACCCTACTTCCTGGATCTTGATGTTTCCCACTGGATAAATGTCTTGTAATCCGAGTAACATTTAAGTGGTGATATAATAGGTTTGGGTGGTGAGAAAATGTAGTTTTTATTACTAATCAAGAACTTTGTGCAACTGTTTAAAGAGTCCAAAACGAGTAATATTTTTAAATGTAGTTTGATCAAAACACAGCACCTCCAATATAAATTTCATCCAATCAGAGATAAGGGTCAGGATATGAAAAAACAGTGTTTTTACATACGTAACAAAAGCGATAAAATAGATTCTCGACCAATCACATTACGAGTCAATAGAAGATAAGGTTACTTCCGTCCACTCACAGGAAAGGTGAAACATTTCCTCTTAAACCTGCTAAAGATCTTAACAAATATGAAGAAACATTTATTACTAGCATTATTGTTTATAACATATATTAATAACATTAATCTCGATTCTTGTCTATACTGAAATTACCTTTTGACCTGGGATTAGGCTTAAATCAGCCTGGGATACAAAAAGGTATCCTAAATTTAAGCTCTAATTTAGGCCTAACGTAGTAATTGCACCACATTTTACAGAAAAAGTCAGTTGAAATATAATTTTGACCTGGTAATGTAGGTCTTATATCGCCCCAGAGTACAAAAAGGATTTATCCTAATTTTAGGCCTAAAGTAGTTATTTCAACACATTTAACAGAGAGAGGTCAGTTTCGTATCTGTAAGGAGTGCGGTTTGTTGTGTTTTCTCGTGATGGATTGTCAAATGTAAAAAGTATATTAATAATAATAATAATATGAAGAAAAAAAGCCGAATTATTTAAAAAAGCTTTGAATATTTAGTTTGACAGCAAAGCTTTTAATTGTTCGAATCAAGTGCTTTTCAAGTTGGACAGTAAAAGATTTTAATAAATACATGTTATGTTACCAGTAGAAAACGTTTTTGTTAATTGTTATACTATTCATGCTAAGAGATGATGTATAAGCAGTAAGGTCAATATGAACAAACGTGCATAGCTTTGGTGTAGAGTGGGTGCTAGGGCTGACCTTACTGATTTACTGCTTTATTTTTAAGGTATAGTAAAGATTTTATGGTGTTTTTAATAAAATTTCAAAATTTTTAGTAAAAGTTTATTTTAAAACTTGATAAGTTATAAAATAAAAAAAATGAAGTTTAACAGTTAATAATAATCTTTGTTCAAGATAATGATTGATTATTATAGAGTTTTAGAAACTTTGAAATAATTTAGTTATATTTTGATATGAGTAAATATAAATGTACGTGTTATAATTAAAACAATAGAAATGTTTTAATAAAATTATACATATATGTTTAAGTTGTAAAATTGAGGGTGAAAATTTAAAATTTCCGGTGTGTGTAAGTAGATCGTGTGTGTGAAGTAAAATCTGTGTGTGTGTGTGAGTGTAAGTAAATCTGTGTGTGTGTAAGTAGATCTGCGTGTGTAAGTAAATCTGTGTGTGATTGTAAGTAAATGTGTGTGTAAGTAAATCTGGTGTGTGTGTAGTGTAAGATATAATTCTGTGTCAGTTGTATAGTAAATCGGCGTGTGTAAACGTAAACTCTGTGTGGAGTGTAAGTAAATCTGTGTGTGACTGTGGTGTTGTGTGTGTGTGTGTGTGTAATGTAAATGTAGTGTCTCAGGGTGAATGTAAGTGTCATAGTGAAATGTGTGTATAAGTGTCATAGTGAAGTGTGTATAATGTGTAAGATGTGTGTGACTCGCGGATGTTATAGAGTGTAAATGTAAGTGTCTATGGGAAAATGTAAGTGCCATAGTGAATGTGAGATTAAGTAAATCTGTGTGTGTGTGTGTGTGTGTGTGTGTGTGTGTGTTGTGTTTGTGTGTGTTATAATAATAATAATAACACTAGCATGAAGTAAATAAAAAAAAAGTATAAATATAAATAAAAATAAAAAAAAAATCATAAGTAATCTTAATAAATAATAATTAAAAATAGAATAATATAAATAAATAAAATAATAATTCATAAAATAAAATAAAAAGTATTAAACAAAAAATAAAAAACATAATGTTAAAAAATATTGATTTAAAGCGTAAAGCAGAAAGAACAACTGGTAGTGGTAAGGCAAAGTAAAGCAGTAAAGCAGTAAATCACAAAATCAAACAACCCCTTAGGTGTTAGGTAATACCTCTATTGTTTTACTGCTTTACTGCTTTAAGGTATGTTAAGTTTATCGTTAATATGAGTTAACGCAGTAGTTAAAGCAGTAAAGCAGAGAAGTTAAAGCATAAAGCAGTAAAAC
Source organism: Trachelipus rathkii (assembly GCA_015478945.1). Classification (NCBI taxonomy): domain Eukaryota; kingdom Metazoa; phylum Arthropoda; class Malacostraca; order Isopoda; family Trachelipodidae; genus Trachelipus; species Trachelipus rathkii. The sequence continues at coordinate 8,740 of JABUQX010061085.1, read as the reverse complement.
AAAAGCATACTGAAATGATGTTACGTTAACACCTTCATTGATTTTACTTGATTTACTGCTTTAAGTATGTAATTTAATAGATATGTGAGTTAAAGCAGTAAAACTAATGAGTTAAAGCAGTAAAACATGAGTTATAAGCAGTAGCAGTAAACAAAAGCATACTATCTCCCCCTAAGTTTAGACGCCTCTATTGTTTAACTGATTACTGCTTAAGGTATTAATGTTAATTGTTCTTTAGCAAAATTTCGGTACAATTGTAGTAAAGATAATAATGATTATATATCAGACACTCTGGCTTTTTCTGTTCTACATACAATTTTTAATAAATTATAAACCATAAGTAGTACTTAAAAAAGAAAAAAAAATAATGTTAAAAATATATGTGTTAATTAATAATAATTTAAATAGTTACAGTTTTAGGTTCGCGAAAATGTTTAAATAAAAATGTTTAATATGAAAATAGAAAATGAATGTACTCTATATATTGAAGAATTCTTTGAAAATGTTTAAAGTATAATAAAATGAATGACTCATAGTATATATATACTTTATATATATGTTATATATATATTAGATGTATATATATATATATATATAAATTATATATATAATATAATATAATATATAATATATATAATATATATATTAAATATATTTAATATATTATTATTTTACTATTATAATTATATATTATTTTCATTCGGTGCGGGAATGTTGCGCTGAGGGCGCACGCGCGGTGGGTGACGCGGGATATGGCGCGCTGCGCCGACCGCGCGGTTACGCGGTAATATTGCGCCTGCGGCGCACCGGCGGCGGGAACCGGGGTCCGGCACCCTGCGGTGCGGGTTTCGTGGTATCTTCACGCGAGCAGATCTGCTGCTGTCCTGTGATCAGCTTATAACACTAGGGTAACATTAATATTAACTCTGTCTTTGAATGTAGGTCGTAGAGATGAAAGTCTCATCAAAAGAATGAATTTCATCAAAACAAAAAGGATTATATTGGCTGGTCTCAAAATGAACTCGCCATCAAGATGACGTCATCAATGATGAACCTTCAAAGTGAGGCACAGAGGCAATTCTGAGGCATCAAAGCTGTGGCATCAATGCTGAGGCATTTAATGCTGGGCATCAAAGTTAGGCTTCAAAATCATTCGAGTGGTAGTTAATGTAAGTGTTCTGTGTGGGTGTGGTGTAAGTGTTATATTGGTTATGTAAAGTGTCTATGGAATGTGTAAGCGCTTATAAGTGTCATAGTGTTAAAGTTGTAGAAAAAAGACTAACTCTCATACGGTGATTGAGTCCATTAAAGTTGAGGCTCAAAGTTGGGGCCACAATAATGCTGAGGCATCAAAGATTGTACCGTAGATACAAAAGTTGGCGAATAATTAGGGCGCCGAAAAATTATTGGGAGTTTGCCTAAAAATTTCGGTGGGCCAAAATTGACCCATTGGAAGAACCAAGGGTTTGTCGTGTTGTTTGTACGTTGAGATAAATGTAAATGTATAGTGCAAGTATCTTATGGGTGGTGTAAGTGCCCATAGTGGAAGTTGTTATAAGTGTGGTGGTGTGTGTGTGGTGTGTTGTGTTGGTGTGTGTGTGTGTGTGTGTGTGTGTGTAAGGTGTGTCAAGATAGGTAGATCCATACATACTTCAAGTTAGGTAACCCGTAAATATGTTGACGTGGTCCACGATTGCCAAAAAATGGCGGTGGCCAAAATACCCAGTGATCTCCCGGCAGGTCCAAGTTCCCTAAAATAATCAGTGGTCCAACAAGGTTAAGACTCAAAAAAAGGGCTAGCCCCTAAAGGAAGAGAATATTAACGTGGTCAAAATTGACCCTGAAGACAAAATTAACGTGGTCAACAATTGATCCGATGGTATCTGTCAAGGGGTTAGTGTGGTGCACATCGCGCACGTGTTGTGTGTGATTTGATCGAAATATCCAAAAAATAGGCTAAGTCGCCCTTAAATGAGAATCAAAAATACGTGGGCAAAAATGGACCCATGGGTCGAAAAAATAGGGAAAAATTAGGGTGGGGTACTACAACGGTTGCTTACGCACCGTTTTGCGCAACCCTTCTCGAAGGGTTGCAAAAAAGGGTTGCCGAAAAAATTAGGGTTGCCAAAAAATTTAGGGCTGCCAAAAAATTAGGGTTGCCAAAAAAGGTCAAGGTCAAAAAGGTCAAGGTAAAAAAAAGGTCAAGGTCAAAAAAGGCCAAGATCGGTCAAGGTCAAGGCCCAAAGAGGTCCAGGATGGTCAAGGTCAAGGTCGGTATAGGTCAGTAGGTGGTCAAGGCCGGTAATAGGGCACGGTGGTCAATGTCATTTCGGCAAATGGCCCGCCTACCTCCTGTATACCGGTCAAAATGCATAGATATGTTCAAAGACCCCACACAGATCTTCCATAACTTCTTAAGAAGAAAAACCAATACTGATGGATGGGAAAGTGTAATCACAGTAGAATTGATGCTGAAAGCTATACGTTGTGATCTGAAAGAGGAACAAGATCCAGATGACTAAGAAATTAAAGGTGCTAAGCGGTGTTCAGAGATCTTAGATATTAGCCATTAATTAGAAGGACCGGAGCGGTTTCCTTTCCTCGGGATACGTTGGACATAAGTGCGCTTCTCAATATTAAAGGAGAGTGTTATTATTAAGGCATAGAGAATATAGTTGAACGAAAGGTTTTACCAGCTCAAAGGTACACTCCCTAAAAGCTATGGGAGGAATTCCCTCATAATGTTCATCAATTCAGGAGCACATGCATTCGATCAAATATGATCACAGAAAGTCCAAAGAGATTGAACTTTTAATTTGGAGAATTAGCAACAGAGTCATCAGAGCGAAACAGAGGAATTAAGGCAGATTTGCAGAAAATGTGTTTGAAGATGTTTTGGCAAGAACCAGAAGAATTGATCATTAAGGTAGCTACTCGTAATGTGAAAGTCCTCATCGAAGTAGTAGACTTGCAACGAATCTAGAGCTGAAAAAAACTAGCGAAAGTATAAAGGAGAACAATACCGCTTTCAAAGGATATCAACGCTCTCATCGATGTGGCTACTTGCCTTAAGCTCGGATAGCCGAGAAGAGCAGTATTTGCCCTGCCTGGAGGGCGGCTATATGTCCTCGTTGTGAGGCTGCTCCTAAAAACAGAACAAAATAACAAACAAGCAACAAATCCTTTCCACTCCCCGATTACGACTACTCTAGCCTGGAATCTCGAGAACAAGCACGATTGAACTATGACTTTTGAGGAAAAAAAGTTTTAGTCGAAGAAGGAATAAAACTGCACTCTCTCCATCAACGATTACAGCTCCCAACCTTATCGCCAAAGCTGAACTCTGCTTTTGAGTCAAAAGAAGTCACTCCATGTATAGTTATCTCAAACGACCCAAACTCCGAATTTGGCCTGATTTGAAAGTCCATAATTGGTACTGCAAACGCCAGGAGGAACTGCCTGGAGAGGAGGTATAAAATTAAGGGCCTGATGTAATACCCCCCCTTCGATATATTAATCCGCTTATAAGCTTGAAATTTCGTCGAGGTTCCGCTTTCTTACATTATTGCTGATTTTGTTTGTATAATTTGTTAATAAAAGTAAGTAACTTTTCGTTAATAATATTATTTTTATTATTATTTAAATTTCAATTCATATTTTAAATTTACGATTCTTAAAAGGAAATATTATCATTTAACAAGACATATTTATAAATATGTCAGGCTTAAATTGATAAATATATATATATATATATATATATATATAATATATATAGTATATATATTATATATATATATATATATAGTAATATATATATATATATATAATAAATATATAATATATTATTATATATATATATAACTATATAAAATATATATATATATATATTTATATTATATAGATATTAATATATATATTGAACTATTATACATAGGCCTCTGCCAAAGATATCTTGAAAAAGTACAACTGTATCAGAAAACAAATTAACATATTGGAAATGTTCGTAAAAGTATTAGTAAATGGAAACGTTTATTTTATGATTTTAAATCAAATTAAAATACTTAAATAATTTGAGACCAGAAGAAAAGGATCTTCTTGTTTGAGTTTTAGCAGAAAAGGTCAAGTCGTTTGTATGAGAGTAGTAGGAGGGTCCTAATATTTGGACCCGCGATTCAAGAAGTATTAACTCTTTTATCCCACCTGTCTCGACCTTTTTGCCTCTTTTACTCCCACCCAATGGGCAAACCGCATTTTTTGAGCCCAAAATTTTTTACCTACTTTGACCTTTTTGGGCCTTTGACCTTTTTGGGCCTTTGACTTTTTGGGCCTTTACCTTTTGGGCCTTGACCTTTTTTCGACCAACCCTTGGTCTCCATGGGTCATTTTGCCCACGGTATGTGTTTGGCGCCCTAATTGTTTGGCAACCCTAATTTTTCGCAACCCTAATTTTTGGCACCCTTTCGATGAAGGGGTTGCGCCAAACGTGCGTAAGCCAACTCGTTGTACGTATGCCGCCCTATGTTTGACGCCCCCCTAATTATTTTGACCAGGGTCATTTTTTGCCACACGTAATTTTTAGGCACCCCTTTAGGGCTTAGCCCTTTTTGATCTTAACCTTGTTTGTGTCATTGACTATTTCGTACCAAGCCCCTGATCTCCATGTCATTTTGCCGCACGGAATTTTCGGTACACCATGATCTTCCATGGGTCATTTTTCGGCCACCCTAATTTTTTGCTACCCTTTGGTCCTCCATGGGTTCAATTTTGGCCCAAGGTAATTTTTGGCTACCCCTATGTGATCTCCATGGGTCATTTTTGGCCCACGTTAATTTTTTGGCTAACCCTTTGGTCTTCCATGTCAATTTGACCTACGGTTAATTTTCGGTCTTGACCTTGCCATACCCCATGGGTCAATTTTGACCCACCCTAATTTCGACCAACCTTTGGTCTTTCATGGTCAGTTTTGGCCCACGGTAATTTGATCTTCCTTTAGGGGCTTAGCCCTTATTTTTGAATGTCTTCCTTGTTTGACATGAATATTTCGGGCCTTAAACCTTGCCATTACCATGGTCAATTTTTTGCCCACGGTATTTTACCTCACCGTGGCCCTAACCCGTCACAATATTTCTTCCTAACTTGTACGCAGGTTTGGACCTACCCAACTGAACCCTAACACAGCGTGCGCGTGCGCACACACACACACAACACACATACACACACACACACACTTCTACACACACTACACTTATACAGACATTCACTATGCACTCACACACACATCACTAATGACTACTTACATTTACCATAGGACCTTACTTTACACTAACTTCACTACAAACCACACTGCCATACCCTTTGGTCGTCCATGGTCAATTTTGACCCACGTTAATTTTTTTGTCCTTCCTTAGGGACTTAGATCCCTTTTTTTGATGTCTTAACCTTGTTTGACCAATTGAAATTCAGGACTTGATCCTTGCATTATATCCATGGGTCAATGTGACCCCGCTTAACGTATGGGTGCTTGATGGTTCTCCAATCACCGTAAAGAGTATATCTAGTGATGTCTATTAGTGTTCTATGAGTATCTAGTGAGTGCAGGTGAGTGTCCAAGTGAGTGCGTCAAGTGAGTCCAAATGATGCCAATGAGTGCCATGGAGTGTCTCCAATGAGTCCAAGTATGTCTCGACATTATGCCAAGTGAGGCTCCATTAGTCCAAACTGAGTTTGCCACTGTTTTTCAAGCCCTTTCTAGCCACCCCTCGAGCCTTAGAATGCCCTAATATGGGTTCTAGCGCCTAGGTAATCAGGTATTGAGGAATCGATTGGTGTTATATGGACAACTCTGCCCTAGATTGTCTCTACTATGATTAAGTATTTTTATAAACCACTTATAAGCCTACTTGAACACCGCCATAGCGACTTAAACTAGCCGCATATGACACTTACCACTCACTTAAGACCCACAGGTACACTTAACACTTAGCACTCACACCTTCGAAGCCTGCAATTTGTTGCCGCATCTTGGTGTGATGGCTCATCTTTGAATGAAGTCATCTTTGATACCAACCTTTTATTGATGATTCACTTGATGACCAGTCTTGTCTACCTCTAGATATAAGCTGCCCCAACCAGTGTCGCAGCAATCCCCCCCTCCCGCAAAGGATGGAGGCCCCGCACCCCTAAGCCCGCAGGCGCAATATTCCGCGCGAATGAAAAATATATAGTATATATATACATATATCTTCATTTTTATTATCATGCTAAGCATGTTTTTTATTTAAAAACATTTTGCGAACGCTAAAACTGTAGACTCCATTACATGACGTATCTTATATTAAGCCTGAACTTTTAAAAGAATTTTGAATAAATGCTTTTTTTTCTAAGTTTATAAATTTTAAAATAGCTTTAACTTCAACTAACAAAAAACAGAGTGCCTGTATTATAAATCATTTTATTTACTACAACTGTACGAAATTTTATTAAAAAACATGTAACTTAATTAAACATACCTAAAAGCGTAACATCATGTAAATCAATTAAAGGTGTAAACCTAAACTACGCAAAGAGGGGATTTAGATTGCTTGTGTTTTACTCGCTTTACTGCTTTATACTCCATGTTTTACTCTTGAACTCAGTTTTTACTGTTTTTATATTATCAGTTTTTATGCTTGTATAACTCACATATTTATTAAACATTACGATACATATTCAGAAGTTAAATTCATAAATCAATAGAGGTGTTACCTAAGCACCAAGGGGGGATTAGTAAGCTTTTGTGTTACTGCTTTACTGGTTTAACTCTTATGTTTTACTGCTTACTCATGTTTTTACTGCTTTAACTCTATGTTTTACTGCTTTAACACATTCCACATTCTTCTTTAAAACATTACATACCTTAAAGCTAGTAAAATCATAAATCAATAGAGTGTTACCTAACACCTAAGGGAATTGTATGCTTTGGTTTTACTGCTTTTACTGCTTTTAAACTCAAACTTACTGCTTTACATTTCTGCTTTATAACTGCTTTAAACTTTAGCTTTAACTTGCTTTAACTTTCTGCTTACTGTTTTATTACTGCTTTAACTGCTTTAACTCATAATATTTTACATTATTTTATTGTTTTTAATACTTTTATTTATTTTTATTATTATTTTTATTATTTTATATATTTTATTTTTTATTATTTTATTTTATTATTTATTATCTTAGCGTTATTTACTTCATTCCCTATTGTTATTAGATTAAACACACATAACACACACACAACACAACACACACAACACACACACCACACACACATACCTTTACACTTATACACACATCACTATGAGAGCACTTAGTACACACATTCACTATGACACTTACATTACCCATAGACACTTACATTTATTCAGGCTTATATACTACTACGGTCACATCACACCACACTACACGTTAATTACATACACTGCACTATTGTATACTTTATACGACAGCACTCTACTATGAAGCCAACTTACTTTGCCATAATCACCTTACATTTTACACTTACACTCACACACAATTTACTAACACTCACATCAATTTACTACACTTCATCACAGGATTTAATCTTAACCACAACACAGATTTTACTAACACCAGATGTTTACTTACACTTGCACACAGATTTACACACAAACACAGGATCACACACACACTACACACACACACACACCAACGCACACTCACTACATAAACGCTATAATTATTAAAACATTTAATTTTTTAATTAAATCACGTACATTATATTACTCATTCAAATATACTAAAAGATTATTTCAAAGTCTTAAAAGCTTCTATATATAAAACATCATTATCTTGAACAATAGAATTTATTATTAACTGTTAATACTTTTTGTTTAAAATTTATAAATCAAGTTTATAAAATAATTTAACTAAATTTAAATGAAAAATTTATTAAAAACATATAATTTACGTAGGTACCTTAAAGCAATAAATCGTAAATCAGTAAGGACAGCCCTAGCACCCCTCTACATCAAGCAATGCCACGTTTTGTTCTATTGACTTACTTGCGGTTTTTATAGTTTCAAGGATGTAAAAGTTATAAATAACAAAATAAGTCTTCTCTGCTAACATAACATGTATTATTAAAATCATTGATAAAGATTTAAGTTTAAAAATAACAATTATCACTTACATTTATAATATTATTCACTCGATGTTACTAAAAATATTTCAAAAGTTTTTTAAAATAATTTCGTTTCTTTATTATTATTATTATTATCTAGGTACATTGACAAACCATCACGAGAAAACACAACAACCGCACTCCTTACAGATACGAAACTGACCTCCTCTGTAAAATGTGTTGAATAATACTTTAGGTCCAAATGTAGGATAATCCTGTTTGGTAGACACCGGGTCGATTAAAGCCCTAATTCCAGGTCAAAATATATTTCAAACTGACTTTTTCTGTAAAATGTGGTAATAACTACTTTTGGCCTAAATTTAGGCCTAAATTTAGGATAGCCTTTTTGTAGACGGGCTAATTTAATCCGTAATACCAGGTCAAAAGGTAATCTCCGTATAGACAAGAATCAGTTTTATTTTTTAAATAATCCAAGAACTGAAACATGCTGGATCGTTAGATCCTTTAAGCAGTAAAAAGGAAATGTTTTCCTTGTGATTGGTCCGGGGTAATCCTTATCTTATATACCTCGCTATGTTGAATTGGTCCGAGAATTATTATCGTCTTTTG
>JABUQX010061084.1:0-50517 GCA_015478945.1 Trachelipus rathkii | reverse complement strand
CTCACCAAGTTGTTGAAGCAACTTAATTTCTATTTAAAAAATGACCACGATTCGTATTGCAGTAGGTTTGCTTTGTTTTTTAAGACAATTGAATCACTTGTTTTGATGGAGGCACGTGGGTTTTGGAATTAAACAAAATAAAAAATAAACAAATGTTTTCAATTCCTTTTTTGACAACTTATTTGTTGATGGAGAGTATCTATTTGGAAGAAATTAGATAAAGCGGATTTAGGTAAGAAACACATCAATTCAACGACCAAGCGGGCAATCGGGTGTGGTACAGGTGTGCTGGAAGAACGGCTAAAGTCGGCAAGCAGAGATAGCAACGCGGTTCAGAATTAAGGAAATGGGGCTTACGGTATTTAAAGGTTGATGGGCATCTGTGTTATGTGTGTACCAAGTTTTCCTTTCCAATGGCGGAATGCAGTTTACTTTAACTCTTAATTTTAAATTTGGTCGCTCGGAAACAAGAGCACAAGTCGTACACGTGGATATTTGTCAAATATTACATTCTTGGTATGCATTTTTGTCGTGATCGTTTTTTCATGTAAGGCACAAAATGCAAAAAAAAAATGAAACCGGACTTTACATTATCATTAGTAATTTATAGGTAATATATATAATTAATAATAATATATATAATATATATATAAATATAATATAAATATATTATAAGTATTATATATATATATATATCTATAATACTTACCGTTATATATATATATTATATTATATATATTATACTATATATTATAGTACTATATATATAGTTATGATATTATAAATATATATAATTATATATCTTATTATATATATATACGTTATATATATATATTTAATAAAAACCACTTTGAAGAGTATTTCCATATAAATCTAATTATGTAAAATGTATAAATTTCAAAAGCTCTTACTTAAACTTTGATAATATTATTAATATATAGAATAATTTATAACATATTCACTCTTTTTCCCTTCCATTATTCTTAAGTAATTTTAGTAAAATTTTTTAAATTATTTGATTTGATTTTATTTAAAAATATTCGTTTTATAAAATTTATATGCTTTTAAATAAAACAGAAATTGATATTGTACATGATTTTATTTTCTTAAACATAGTTTTTATAAAACTAATTTTTTACTGTAAAATAGACATGGTCCGATCCCCGCGCAGTCGATGTTTGTGGCATGATGCCTAAAAGCACCTCCAATTTTTAGGGTGTGTGTAATAGCTGCGTTATTTAATAGAGTTATATATATTATATTTGTTTTATGTTTATTATATGTTTTATAGTAGTCTAATATTTACAGTGGAGGTATATAAGTAGTATGATATAGTACTTTAAATATATATATAATATATATAATATATATATTATATATGATATGTTATATATATATATATTAATATATATATATAATATAGTATATATATATATATATATAGATGATAAAAGTAGTAGCATTAACAAAAAATACCACAACGAAAATATAGTAATATATATATATCAAATATTATATATAGAAATATATTAAATATATATTATATTAAATTATATATTATGAATTATTATAATAAATATTATATATAATATATTAATATATATATAATATTATAATATATATATAATATTTAATATTATATAATATATATTATAAATAATATAATATATTAATTAATATATATATATTAATTATATATATATATAAATAATATTAATATAATATAATATATATAATATATAATATATTATTATTATATAGAATTAACTATATATATAATAATAAACTATATAAAAATGGCGTATATATTATATATATATTATATAATATATATATAATAATATATTTATATATATATAAATATATATATTAAATATATTAATATATATATATACACGTATGCATATTCTCAGTATTTTATAATAAGCATAATCACCGAATTCATATGTATCTTAACTATTATATAATATATAATATATAATATATAATCATTATTTAATATATATTAATATAAGTAATATTTATTAAATATAATATATAATATTATATATAGGATATAATATATATAGTATATATATATAAAATGGGAGTTGCATGAAATTTCCAATTAAGGAGTCCGGGGAGTCGGAAATTGTCATGTTTTAAAATATAGCACTTTGGAGCAGGGGAGTTCAGGTTGTTTTTTAAATATCGACTTCTGGCCACAGGTCGGTGAGTCGAGTCAATTTCATTTTTTTTTTATTGACTCCCTCTCAATCCCTCGAAATAATTATTATATATTATTATAATATATATATATATATAATTATTAGGTATATTCCAAAAAGATAATGTTATTAATTATTATGATATTTAGTGATAGGGATATATAGGATACTATACATATAGTAATATATAAATACTTATTATAATATATATAATACTTACTTACTTTCTGCCGCCGGCCCACCTTCGAATTGGAGGCCACATCTTGCTCAGGAAGCCGGCCACCGCTCTTGAGCAATAGTTCCAACAGGCTGAAGAGGAAATATAGAGAAAATAGGCAACGGGAGCGTTAATGAGCGGAGCACCACAGAAGAGGCGCTCCATTTGTCTTGGAAATGTGACATCTGGTGCAGTGGGGAGTAACGAGTTGTCTAGTTTGAATCTTATTATTATAGATTAAGAAGTTGATGGTGTGAGAGCCTATGATCTGCTGGAGCGAGGATCAATTTTGCGCTCTTGGACAGTTTCTTCTGTAGGGGAATTTATTTGGGGAGGGAGTTTAGTATAAATTGTTTAGGGGGCGGTTTTTGTAGCGTACGTGTAGTTAGTTGTGTAATGGATATGAGTAAAGCCCAATCTATTGGGAGGGGAGGGGGGAATAAGTGTTGTAAGAGTTGTCATTATAGAATTTACTGGTTGAGCGAGGATGGGGATTTTAGGCTGTGTCTAGAGGGTTGGAGAATATTGGTTAACAATGCGTGGTTGGATTTATAGGTTTCTACCGAAGAATTTGAGTTCCCACCCATCTCCAGGTGGGGTGGGAGGAGTAGGGAAGGATGGTAGTCTCGTCATGTAAATGTTGGCTGATGGTATTTAGTTGTGATGCATCCAGTGATGATTCTAAGGGCGTTTTTGTAATTTTTTGAGTTTGATTTTGACAGTGCAGGAAACCATGCGGGGGAGGCATAGTTTATATTGTTCTGAGGAGTTGGTTAATAAGGTGATCAGGTAAGAAGTGTGTTTTCCTGTCACTTGAATGTATATGTTGTGGCAAGTTAAAATTCGTAGGGGGTCTTGCGGGGTTTTCTCATCTGACATGCTCCCAAAGATTCGAAGGCAGAGAGAAGACAGTTCGGCGCGGAACTCCCCACTATGAGAGAAGAAAAGACAGAAGAGATAGATTTGAGACATATATGAGAGAGGATGAGAGAGTGGGGTGAAGGCAACAGTAAAATAAAACATAAATACGACCTAGGGCCCGGCAAGTACAGCTTGGCTCCTATTTGGCAATGGACCCTCATATAATATAAAATTATTATATTAATCATATATACATATATATATATAAGATATTATATATATAATAAATATTATGTTATATTATATATAATAATTATATATATATTTCAATATAATATATAATTAAATTATAATATATATATATATATTAATAAAATATATTAATCACATTACTATATATGATTATATATATAATATAAAAGTATATTATATATAATATTTATATATATATTACTTATATATTTATATATTATTATTCATGATATACTGTAAAAATAATAATATATATATATATATTGATTATAATAAAGGAATATATATATATAAAGATTATTATATTATATAATATATATATATATATTATATATATTATATAATAAATATAAATATATAAATATAAATATATATATAAAGAAATATAAATAGATTATTATATATATAATAATAATTTTATATAATAGCTATATTATAAGGAAAACTAATTATATACTAATTATATAAATAAAAGGAGATAGAGAGAAGAAAGGAGAGAAATGAAAAAAAGAGGAGAGAGAAAGAAGAAGGAAAAGAGAGAGAGAAGAGAGAGAGAGGAGAGAGAAGAGAGAGAGAGAGAGAGAGAAACTCTGAACAAACATTGGTAGAAACACACTGATATGAGGACTTAATGACGAGTAACTCTCGAAATCAGAATTTAGAAAGTGCCTTTTGCACATCGATATTTTTTATACATTAAAATGAAAAGCACGGAACGTCTCAGCTTGTTGGTTCAACAAGTTTCAAAAATAGGATAGCTGTTCCAAGATGGCAGTGTTAGTATTTTGACACAAAAACACTTTTAAATTTTTACAAGGAAAATGAAATTATGGTATTATTATTATTATATTTTCTTGAATCCAACTATATAAACTAAGAAATTAAATTTTAATGGATTAAATTTTTTTAAATATATAATATAAATATAATGGTATATATATAATTCACTTCTTTTGTGGAGTATGCTCGACCAGATGGTTATTTTTTTTATTTTTATTTTTTATGGATAAATTTATTATACAGATATGCACTCTCACTCACTAGCGGTAGCAACCTAATCTATATAGGAGGCGTATTACACGTCTCAGAAAGACTCACCAACTAAGCGCGAAATTAAACAGATGGAGCACAGACGCAACTTTGAAGTATTGAGGGAGATTAAATCAGCAGGAAACACAGAGATGGGAAGAGAATTTCCACAGAAACAGAGTGGAGGAAGAAGGAAGCACGCGCAGCAAACTAGCTCCTGGGTAGTGTGTTAGCCTAATATCTACTACAGAGAGGAGTCGAACGCGCAGAGGACATCGAACAGCACACCTTGTGCATACAGAGGGCTCCGTAAAGATAGTGGGGTGTACCGAAGGACAGAGTATCCCTCAGAGCACCTGCCGCTGCTCCGGTATCTTATAAGAGAACTTAAGAGCACCAATGCATCGCGCCGGCGTTAGATGGAAAGTTCAAACGTGAAAGTGGAAAGTACGATACGGAGTCTCTATAAGTCTTTTGGCCTTTTGACTCACCCTGTCCAAAAGCCGACGTGAAACCAGACCCCCATAGCAATGCACGAGCCAGGCCAGTACTCTCCATACAAGGCGATGGGCCCTTTGTATAGTCTAAAACTAATCTGAAGTAAGAGTGGTATAAATAAAAGTCTCGAGCTATCAGAATTCCCAGTGTTACTTTGAGGACCGCAATCCTGCAGTGCAAAACGTTTACTGGCGGACGACTACTGTTGAGAAAGTTTCCAAACATTTTTGTTTTTGTGTGTGTAAGGGTGCGTAAGCATTTGTTTTAATATTTTTCAAACAGGGAACCCCTTGAAAGTGACGAGAGAACCGTTCGAAAGAGATAAGAAAATTGGAAGGCGCTACAGACTCACCGTGTTTTTAGAAAGGGAGAAATGTAGAAAGTGAAACTTTTAAAGTATTGAATTTCAAAGTGCGGTCTGGAGACGAACCCCACTCTTGGATAATTCCGATTTCCCAGTTTCCCTGCGAGAACCTAGAATCGGAACAGATTCGAAACGACTAGCACACACTGTCTACGAAGTTAACAAAAGAGGAGGACGCAGAATTGAAAGAGCTGTAAGAACTTTGAAGAGTCGGAGGTCGAGTCAAAAGAATCAAACGTAGTATGGTGGGTTGTTTATTATAGATGTGCAGGGTGAGAAGATCATTAATGAAAAGTGAAAAGAATAAAAATTTTGAGATAAGACAGAAACCCTGAGGAACACCCCAATAACAGAAAAAAGAAAGAAAGAAGTCGCCCCGTCAACAGCAGCCATTATTGAGAGTGATTTGAGAGTGAAAACTAGACATAAGTAAAAGCAAAGAGAAGGGGAGAAACCCATAGGAAGGGAGACTTGGTGCAGAAGCAGTGAGGCATGCCAGTACCAGGTCAACAATGCTTGATATTCAAGCGCCACCAGGAAGTCTCCCCATAGTTCCTAAGGGCGGAAATAACATAAATACAGTAAGATAGGAAATGTAAGTTATCGCCAGTAGATCTCTAGAGCTGCCGAAATCCTTTATTATCTCGGATCAAAAAAAAAGTGTGTAATGATAAATTCAGATGCTCTAGAAAATGAGAGTTGAGAAGGTTCAAAGATCTTTAGATAGAATACAAGTTGAAACTTATAGGAGTGGCATATAAGTTAAGAAGGTATACAGATAGCAGACTACCTTTTTCGAACCAACTTCTTGTACTGGATATGTGCGTGACTGCTCCAACATGAGGGAAAGATGTTAGTATTGAGACTAGAGTAAATATATGATATTGAACGAGAAGGGATGAGGCTCACAGCACGAAGCTATACACAATCCCTCAAAACATAGGAAGGAGATGACATCCGGTGCCACCCGCCTTCCTAGACGTAATTCATAGATTTCACAGAGCCAGCACTCCGATCAAATTAATCACAACATAAGCATAAGACCACCTGAGTAAAGGAGGAAAGAGGAATGCCAGAATCATCCAGGGTTGATTTTTAGAGAAAAAATAGTGAAGAGGCAAGATTGCCTCGAACGTAATGAGAGGAGGTAAAGGCAAGATTTATACTGTAAGTTTGTTAGAGATTTTATTACTAGAGTTGGCCAAGAAGAGTATTTTTCGGTACCGCGTAGCACTACGCCGAGCCTATGTGCCTTTTCACTGGGATCTAGGTAAGTTTCAGTAGTTTGAAGGCGATATATATATATGAAATATATAATATATTATATTATATTATATATTATATATATATATATATATATATAATATATAAATAATTAATATATATATTATAATATATATAATATTATTAATTAATAGTGATATATATTATAATATTATATGATATATTATATTTATATATTAATATTATATATATATATATATTATATAATATATATATTATAATATATATAATAATATAATATATTAATATATATATATATATGAATACTGATACCTTGGTATCAGTTCTTGCTCCTTATATCGGTTTTTATTTGTTTGTATATGTTTTTGAAGTATCAGTAATTTTTTGAAAAAAAATTAATTTTTTTTATAGAATTGTTGGGGGATGGGGTAATCAAGACAAATGGTGGGTATCACACACTTACTTAGTTATTGATTATTATCTTCACTGTATTATTATTATTATTTTTACTATATATATTATATTAATATTATTGATTACTCTTTCTCATATACCTGTAAATAAGTATTGACAGTAGCACTGAAAAAAAACTTCCAAAGGAAAGACCTTATAATCCAAATTAAGAATAAAAATACATAAAATAATAAATTTTTGACTTCTTAACAGACCCATGGACCAGAAATTTTGTTCAAGATATTATGAACCAGGAACTAATATCCCCTTAATAGTTGTAGAAACCATTGTTGATTGGCCTTCATTAACAAGTATAATAATCTACCAGTCTATCTATGAGATTATTCCTTTTATCAATATTAAATAGTTATATTTTACTGGAGTTGATGTGTAAATCCAGTATGTTTAGTGCCTGTTCAATAGCCTGATCAATAAATTTATTATATATTAATATAGTATACCCTATGTATATAAATATTAGACTTATGATCTATTAAATAATATTATATATATATTATAATATATATTATAATATTATATTATATTAATTTAATAGATATTAAGATATATATATTATATAATATTAATTATATATATATATTATATAGTATATACTATATATATTTATTATTAATTATATATATATCATATATATTATAAATAGATATATATTAGTATATATTATTAATAATAGGTATTTTCATTAATATTTCAAGGGGTTCATAATCTTTTAATATTTATATATAATTAAATTCATATAAGCTTAAATATTTATTATAATTTAAATATATAAAGTGACTTCATTTTACACATGGTTTTGTAGAGTTTTTTTTTACATAATGTGGTCCACCCCTCCCCTCCCACCCCCACCCCTCCCCTCCCCCCCCCCCTTGCCAGATATATGATCCAGTTGTATTCTTATTATGTGCCACCTATATGTAATGTATCCAACATTTAGGGAGAAAAATAGACAAGCGTTATTTTAACCACTATATCTTCTATTTTTAGTTTTTGTTTTATATTTTACTTTTGATATTTATTGTTAAGTAATTTCTCTTTTAAAAGCTTTTTAAGTTGATCTCCCCCCTGAATTATTGTGTATATCATTCAAGGGTTCATTATCTTTATCATTTTATCAATTTATCATTATCAATGCATATGAAATTTTCGATTCAAATTCCCAGTGGTGTCTTGTTAAAAATATTTGGTTAATTTGTAGTTAAATGCGTTTCTCCGATTATGGAGAAACGAATTATAATCAGACCATCCTCATTATAGTAGATAGATCATGTAGCGCGTTACACTGTATATAAATATTATATTTCTCGTCTGTAACCAAGCACTGTAGACACACCAACAATAAATCTCGCCTATGGAGAACTAGTGATTCTCTAAGGGTAAGGTGTGTAATCAGTGTTAGTGTTTAATAAGTAAAAATACAAAGGTGAAACTATGTTAGAGTATAGAATAAAAATAAAATCCACGTTAAATTAATTAGGAATATATAAAATAAGTTATTAAAAAAAACCAGAGGGTTCCCAAGCTTTGGCTGGGAAGTCACCAAAGTTGTCTGTAAATTCACAGAAGCTCTTAGAGTGCCCTGAGCTTGGGACGGAAATTTTCTTATATACTTGGTAGAAGTTTTTAAATAAAGCTTGTTCAGAAATTTCCTCGAGCTGTTCTAATTTAGAACTGTCTCTCGCTACCATTTTCTATCTTGAAATGAATGTCACTGAGTGAATAATAAATATTCCAAAGTTAAATTTAAATAATTCAAGGTAAACAAAAGTTGATACCGTAGTCTTAATTAACATACGTGTGAAAGGACCATACTGCAATCCTCCAAAGCTAAAGTATTAATACATTCCTGTTAAGATAAAAGTATATTAATTATAATATATGTTACAAATTCTGGTAAGCACTTATATTTAATAGTTAGTTTTAAACGTCACCCAAACAATTACCCGTCTATTTTTCTGTTCACTCTCTCACACAGGATTAAGCTCCGAAACTATTATTTTAATAATCATTTACACAAATTAAAAATTATTTCTTAAAGTCATAACCAAAGGATAACTTCCATTAATTATAATAATTTATACACTAAAGCTTAAAAATCAAGAGCCCTTGAGAAGGTGACTGTCATTAATGATTATTCTTTATATATCCTAGCTCATCAGAGAGTTCATACGTTTTAAATAGAAACCACATGCTTTAAAATTCCGTCTGTTATTCAAACACCCCTTTGTATTTTGTTTTTTTGTTTGTTTTACTTAACGTAAATTATGAAGATGTGAGTGCGAAGTCTCTCCAAGAATGTGGGGAGAGTTGTGTGTGAGCACGATGTTAAGGGTCCCTTTGTATGATAATGACACTCGTTAGGAGATGTATACAACTCTAAATACTCTTCCAGTAGTCATCTGATGATTACTTGGAGTCTCGATGCGTTTTTGAAGATGGTACGGAGCTGTGTGCTAATTAAATTCCATATGTAACCGCCATTTCAGTAATTCCCATTCATCTAACCATTTATAAAAAATCGCACTCAGTAAACTATTAAACATTTTAATATTAATAGTCTTAATCGTCTAATGTTTTACGTACCCCAGAGAAAAAGATAGTATTGATTATGTCATTAATACCAGATCAAAGAAAAATATATTATTTTTGGCTTCATATAATATATACCGAACAGACTTTTCTTTCTCTGTTCAGCGTCTCACCATTACTGTGACTTCGCTCACAATCATCTCATCGCTTGAAAAAATCACTTTCGACCTTAAAACTTCTGAGTAGTTATTCTGGTAAATCTTCAAAATGTCTCATAGTTCTGATAAGGAATCCGAAAAATATAGTCGAGACACTATGATTATGACTGACCCTGATCCTTTGGTGAGTGATAATCACCAGGGAGCAATCATAAAAAAACTCACAGTATATATGTGTGGAAGAAATAACCACACGAATACTAGCCAGTTTCCATAATTTGAGCATTGATCCATATTGTATATATATATATAGCTGTCCTAAAATCCAAGATGGAAGAGACAAGTCAAGGTAGAAGATAGTGAGGAAGAAATGAAAATGGACACTTAGTGAATAACCGAATCATTAACGCTCCATCGCTGCACCTATCCAAATTCATCGAATTAAATTAACAAAGAAATAAAAAATTAATATAGAACGTATAATGAAAAACAATACATGACAGAAATCCTGAGTCTTATTAATTATGATTTCAATATTCTCGTGTAGAGAGATCAGATTGTTCATAAAGAATATGTAATGATCCTTCCGGTAATTAGTCCTTCCTATAAGTCTCAAGTAAATTCTCAATGATAATAAATACACGCCAACGCAGTGCAAAACATACTGATTTAGAAAATTAACCAATCTTTTGATTTTAGATGATGAAAGAGTCTCAATAAAAAGCAATTTCGTCTCACTAAAAGAACTACAAACTTGCTTAAGGAGGAGATCAAGTAGTTCAGTATCAGCTTGCCTTCGTTTAAGCCTATGAAGCCTCAATCATTATAGTATTGATATCCCAGATCTCATTGATGTCCCCACATCCCGATTAAGCCATGTATCACGGCATAAAGAGGATAGGGGACTACGTCTATTATTCCCTCTATTAGAGGAGAAGCAACTCCCGGACTGAAATTCCTTCCCGCGTGGCCCATCCAATCCCAGTCTACCCAGTCTAATTCGTAGAGGATAAATGCACACCCAGACTTCGGAAAGAGAGTAATATATATTGCAAACCACGCTCTCCCAAAGAAGTAATTCGACCACACTCTACAATTAATTTCTTCGAAGAGGGCGATGTGTACAAACCAGAAGGAAACAGCGCCTGGACTATAGATAAATCACATATTCTACTAACATGAGAAGTAAAAGAATTACCCCAGAACTAAAGGAGATACCCAGTGCAAATTTAGAGAGACGATAAGCTGATATCTAAGATTTATTAATTATTGAATAGATTAATACTTAGAGAGACTTTGAAGCGTATATGGAGTCTTCATATACTACACAAACTTGACCCGCTCATCAATTGTGATTACGATTATTCGGCAGACAACATATTAATGATTGACCTTCAGTGTATAAAGCTAATCAACCAGAAGGGAATGACAGGGATTACTTTTCTGTAAGAGACACTCTTGTTGACTGGTTTCAAAACGAAAAAAATAAAAGAAAAAATATAACCTATGTTTACAAGCATATCATTCAGGCTCGAATCTAGAGAAAAAGATGAGTTATGACGAAGAATACATCTTCGTTTTTAGACGGTTGGCCCGACGCGCATTCCAAAGACTGATATGCGTTAAACACAAGTTCACTTCCGCGACAGGCTTTCCTGTGAGACTTCCCCCGATGATATAGAAAAGATGTCCGTAAGTACATAAAGGATGAAAGGAACTTGACGAGAATTGGCAAAGAATCCGCTTGAGGAAAAAGTCGTTGGATAATGCGGATTCGCTGGGTAAACCGATATATATTGAGTTCCCCCAAACTCCATTTCGTTCAAATTCTATCCGACTATAATGATAAAACCCATTCATCACAAACAAACTGAGAAACCCAAAAAGGATGATCTCAATGAAACCACCGAGTCCGTCATAAGAATTGACACATTGGCACCTAGTTGGGTGGATGTCGTCAAGAACAAAACTACCTCCGTCCCTAGACAAAGACAGTCCACGAATGATAATCGTCTGTCGCATTCAAAACCCAGTAGGCCTCCTGACCAATGTGGCAGGCATTTCGACCATAATAATCGTCGTAGTCCTCCAAATCAAACTTCAGGTAGTCGATACTACCAAGATAATCGCAGTAGCTCTTCCCAAAACAACTATTCCCAGACTCTTATGAGGGGTCACCGTTGAACCTTGGAAGTGAAAACTGCGACAGCCGAAATACCAATCAATCAAATGCGTGATTGCTATAGATATTTCTTGGTGTTTGCAGTTATTGCAAGAAAGAGGGCCATGTAAAAAGCCGAGTGTCGAATATATCTCCTAACCAATCATCTCGGGTCACCTCCGCATACATGTTAGTCCAAAAAGTGTCCCTTTCTGTAGTGGTTCCTCATTCCGAAATTGAAATGTTAATCATAATAGAACTCATTGAAAATCATAACCAGAAACCCACCTCAAGACTACTTCCCAAAGATCACCACGAAAATAGAGCTACTGACACAAATTCGAAAAAAGAGATCCTCTCACTAAAAACCCTTAAAGCCATCAAGAGGTCCAATCCATAAATACCGATTCTAATAATAAGGATAGTACCAATATGAAATATGGATTTAGAACCTATAGTCCCTTACTACACCAATATTTAGATCCGTAGTACTATTGCCACAGGCACATTTTGAAGGCCTTTGTGAGGGCTTGCTTGAGGAGCCTGCGGTCAGAACCGTTTAAACTGCTCCAGTCCCCACAGGCTTGAGTTCAAACCGGTGAGAAGACATAAGGTTCAAGACTCCAGTTGAAAATAATACGGTGGGGTAATCCTGCAATATCGGCGATTCATAAGGAGTTTACAAAACTCCTTTTTTCTGAACCTTCTTTGAATGTTAGAAGGAGGACACAATACTCCTACGCCTAGAATAACATGTGTATGGTAAAATATTAGATCTACTTCTTGGAAAACGCATGGTTGACATCGAGGAGATGATGATGGTTATCCGTCCTGCTCATCTTTGTCAAGCCAAATTATAGAGCCATTTAGGTGTCTGTTTTGCGTACTCCTTGAGGATGATCTTTAAAACACAAACCTATTATGACTGTCTTTAGTAAACAGCGGAAGCGGGATGTGAATTTAGTGAGCTCTGAGGTTATTCCATTATTGAAAGATGGGAAGACACCTCTACCATCAGAAACAGTAGGTGTTAAAGCCATTAGTGGATTCAAAAAAAACGAATGAATTCCCATAGCCCATTATGTGGATTTACAATTGAGTTTCCAAATGGGATTTAGAACACAGCCTTCTGCGTTTTATTCCATAATTCCTAGGTCAATGATATGAGTTTAGCACCACACGCTATTGATTATATTGGGACCCTGCTCTCGGGCAAAATCAGTCTGTTGCCGACATTGCTAACGGGCCAATTAATCCACAATACAGGTTATAAACCAGATGACCATCTGGGCCACGTATTTAGCCTCGGCACTTATCTATAATTGATTTATCCCCCAAAATTATTTAAATACCAGGTATTTTTCTCCAGAAAATTGATGTGTAGAGCATAAAAACTATGTTAAGGTTCACAGTATAAGACATACTGTGAATGGATGGTATATGTATTTGTGAAATGAGCCAATCAAAGCGAAAAACATCAAAATGCTATAGAAATGGATGTAGCGAGGAACATAACCAAGCCTTCAATTCCGGGAACAAGTTACCTCGAACAACATTGAAAATATTCACTGGATGTCTCAAATTCGCTATGGAAAATGCACACATACATATATATATAATACGTATGTAAACATGATAGAGTTTATTATTACTTAGTTGCTTTAAACCTTTCGTTTATGCAATATAATTCTTGGTTTCAGTGTCATGTGCACATACTTGGTCGAAATCAAATATACTACAGTTTAATATATAATACAATATTTATGGCATCCCCGGGTTGAACCAGGTCTATTTCAAGATTAATAGTTCGTTGCCTGTACATTGCCAGATTGCAAAAATTTTTTCTTCAAATATCTCTCCTCTATGCTGAGATTTCTGAGTAGCGTAAAACTTATACCCTTGCAGTACTTAGTGTTGCTTATGGACCCTCTACAAAATCACCCGAAAAAACATATTAAAGGAAATAAGATATAGCTATGGTTTTTTAACGACCCACTATTCAAAGTGTGGTATCGGAGACTGGTCCCTATCCCTTGATTAAATCTAGTGATCATTAAACAGTGTCAGGGAAACTTTTAGAAGTACCATATTTACTTTTCTCCAATAAGTCCTCCTAATCGACTCCTTTACAGATTAATGGAAACCGAAGAGTTATACACTCGCACTTTCATCAACAGGTTAATGCAAAAGTCACAATAAAAAACATAATAGAGATTTCGAGACACCTTCACATCTCAGGGCTAAACAACGGGTTTGTGAAAGGTTCAACAGAAGTCTAATACAAATCCTAAAATGTTTGGTTCTGGAACAACCCGCCAACTGGGATGAGGAACTACCTTCATCAATCTTAATTTATAATAATACTGTGCACAGCGCTATAAACATGTCTCCTGATTTCATATAACAAAATTCAAATTCACCTGTTCATGATTGGGGAAAATCATTGAGAGTTATGACATAGGCGTCTTAAGATCCAAACACCAGAAAAAATTAAATAATGTGCCAAAAGATAACCTATAAAATATAGTTTAAACATTTAATAAATCTAATTCGCTAACTGTTATAATCCTAATTTTATAGTTTAAGAATCCGCAAACATTGTAAATATCTATTCATTTCATGTGAAATATCATATCCCGTTAAAGGAGTTCATTTTACATCTAGTACAGGCGAGCCACATGCCATTTTACTTCCATAACATTTCCGAATTTAAACAAATCCGAGAGATCACTTTTCTCGTAGAGGAAGATGAATTTTATTTAAGGATGAAGTGATTGTTAGAGAGACTACGGAATAATCCAGACTTAATTGGAGTGAGCACAGACCGTTGTCTGATCTCGCACCTGAAAATATCTGTAGTTGTTTCTAGATTTGATGATAGTCTTGGTCATAAAGAAGAAGAGGAGGCAGACTTTGAAGGTTTTCTAAACTTGAATCCTATATCTTTAGAAGAGTATATCCAAATGCCAGACTTATCTGAACTCAATCAAAAACGAATGCCTCAAACAGAGAGAGAAATAATTCAAAATGACGTCTCTACTCCATCCATAAATGACGTTCCTGATGTATTACCTACTCTTATCAGAAACACTTTCCCTAAGGTTAAGTTTCGTTACCTTCTCGAAGAAAAATTTCCGATTTACCGGTCTGCACCAATTCAGAACCTGGTAAGATTCCCCAGAAAACCAGTTGTAGTATTTCGTAGTGAATATGTATGAGAGAGAGATGTACACGACCTCCATCGTGTAGATATATTATGATCTCATATAGGTCAAAAACCGATTTTCAAAAAGTTCAGTAGCGTGTCCGTGTTTGGGTCTTGTTAACCCTCAAGTAATGGATAGGAAAGTTTCTATGGCTACGAGGAATTTGAATAGAGCACAATGGATTTACTTTTTGTCGCACCCTAGCTCGACTTTAAAGAATAACAAACTACCACTTCTTGGTCTGTATCACCGATAGTGGAAAATGAATTATCAGTGAGATCCAACTTATTTACCCCTCCAGGGGAGTCGCATGTAACACTTTTTGAAAGTACAATTGGTCCTAAATCCCCTGATTTTTGTGTTTTTTCCCCTCGATTGTCTGATTTTTCTGCAGATGGATCCCAAACCAGCAGAATTTCATCACCAGTACCAACTATTCAGGAAACACCTTTCCAAATCGTTGGAGAAATAACAGGAAATCCGGATGATGTAATTTTAGATCATAGTAATTTAACTATAGTTCATTTTAGTAATGAAGAATTAGAAGAAATACAGAGGCGCCCACACACAAGAAGTAGGGGCCCAGTGAGAGAATTTCCACATGTAATGACAAAACCTCTAGAACATATTAAGCAACGGAAGATATATCCGAGTTTCTGTTAAATTAATAAAACTTTTTGTAAAAGAGTACTTATGAAATGTCTAGTCTCTTACTATCACGTTCTTTTCCTAACATCTTATTTACACCTATAACCAAATGGAATGCTCTGTCAAATCAAAATTAACAAAGCATCACAAACACTTTTATATTATTTATAATCACTATAATCTCTAAGTGATAAAGAAAAATAAAACAAAAAGCTTTACCCTGTTACCCTTTACTTTAGTAAAAAAAAAAAATAACCCATTTTTTTTTTATTCTCAAATAAATTATTTAATACCCATGAAATAAAACCCTTAAAACCCGCTTAAATGAAAAAAAAAAGTGTTTTAAAGTTTTAAAAATGCTATTTAACGTTCTTTTTACTAAATACATAATACTTTAAACTTAATACTTTTCTACTGAAATCCTTAAATAAAGTTTTAAATAGTATTTTTTTTTAAATATTTTATTTAAACATCACTTTCTTTCTTGGCTAACGAGTTTCCTACCAATAAACGAATAACCTTATATTCAGGTATATTATTGGATCTTATATGAAGCCTACATAAGTCCAACACCTAAATATTATATAAAACAATATATATGTGAGTTCGGATATTATATAAGATGCAGCCGTCTAATGTAGTATTCATAATATGATATTATTATACAAGAAATAGACTCATATATATATTCATATATTTATGAATATATTTATCTGTATATATGCACTAATGTATTATTATATAACATATGTTATTGTTTATATAATCTATTTATATACATATATATATATGTTTTATTTTAGAGCTATTATTGCTGATAAATCCATGACTAATAATAGTAAAAATCTTTTATGCAGGCTTAAATATATTTATATGAGCTCATTTTACTAACATAGCTTTAACGTAGATTTTCAGAGGAATCATATGATTCTGACTGACTCCACAAATCGTACTCCTCATTATATAATAGGATTCTTTCTGCAGCTGAATGTTATGATACAGACTTAAATTAAATAATGTCATTAATAATGAAGTGGAGTGTCATTCCACCTCTCGGGAACTAATTTAAAAACGAAAGAAAAACATCTTCTAGAGAAAAACTAGTAAGCTGTTTTGTGGAGAGACGAGTTCCAGTCAGACGTCATATTTCAGCTTGCCCGACTAGAGTAAAAACTCTTATGACAAAGGATGTACAGTATATTATCATATGGTCCCTCATTACAATGGCGTGGACATAAAAGGAAATAAAAGAAGATGTAAAGTCTACTACAGTACTTCAGCTTTCTGAAGATTTCAATGTATCTGACATACCCCCTTTGATGGAAGAATTAACTCAGGATGCGAAACAGATTAATCCTAATGTTAAAGTATATTTGATTATTCTACCCATATCGGACATCTATACTTTTAATTGTAAACGTGTTATTAAGGATTGGGGGTCCGCTTTTGTCAGACATTTCATCGATGATCCTGATATATCTCCAGATATATTACGAGAACATTCTATAAAGTGTTGTAACCAATTTGAAGAATTAATTGATTATCAGTATAGCTGGACGGACAAACGTCTCATCATAGGGAATGAAGTCCTTGATTTGTATCATGAGACCGATTCAGAGAGTGTAGAGGAAACCAATACACCTCATAGAAAATATCAAGAAAGAGTAACCCTAGTGATGGGCTCTCCTCTCATCTCTGACGGGCTTCATCCAAACAGAAAATTCTTCAAAGCTATGATGATGAAATACCCTGAATTGGATATCAACCAACGCCGAGCAGCACATCAAGCATATGGATCATACAGAATTTCTTCAATTTCTTCACGAATCAGCTCAGGCCCTTTTCTTCGATCCAGATCTGACGGTAATCGACCTTCTACGTCACGTCCTAATTCAACAACAACAACAACAGAAGAAACAGTAACACCCCGTGTATCAGCTCCAAGGTTCTTAGGGACTAGCCGTTATCATCCTTATAATTATAATGTTACTACAAGGCATCCTGTTTCTTTACCTAACTCAAGATTATCACAATCAAATGTACACCCATTCACTCAGAGGGATAGAGACCCCGAGTATCAAAGAAATGTGTCCCATATAAATTTGTTGCCTGCTTTGTCAAATAACAATGCAGAAGCTTCACATACTTATTATCCTGATATGTTTCATACTTCTACAAATGTAAAAATACTCCATCTAACTATCAGAACCTTTCTCCTGATTCGCAATCCATAAAAACCATACATACTGGAGTACGTTGGACTATGGAGCAATTAAATTAGATTGGAACCGATGAAGCCTTACATGAAATATTACAACAAAAATGGTTCGAAATAATAAGGGAAGAGAGAGCAACTGATAGAAGGCTTTCTTCTATTGCCAATCAAACCAAATGTTAATAATAGTATGTTCAGAGTTTAATGTTTATATTAATGTTAATTCTATAGTAAATCACTATATATTTATAAATGAAATATTTTATTATAAAATATATATTATTTATAAACACAAATTGTTAAAAGAAATATTTATGTTAACAAACCTTTAGCGTGACCCAGGTCCCAGCACGACTATTGGTAGTTATGAATAATGGTTTTAGTATATTATTATATTGAGTATGATAGACTTACATCACGTTATTTGCTTTTAAGCAATTTATGATATTCTCATGTCTGAAATAGTTTTGGATTGAAGTATGCGACAATGTTAAATTTAATTAAAACTCAAAATGCGTATATTAATGTGTATAAATCTCGAGCAAAGTTGATTATTAGCAAAACAAGAGTGGTTTTAGATCTAGACTGGAGGAGTGTAATGGGACTCCTACTCTCCTGTCTCTTTTGAAATGTATAATTATTTAAAACAATATAAAATCATGCCACTAACGCCATAAGAGGTTTGTTATGATGGATAAGTTGTAATTGTTCCAGAACATTTGGAACACTATGTATTTAATCACTTATATCTGTTTTTGTGTGTAGTTTGTTTGGTATATTTACTGAATATATATAAGAGTATATCAACTGTTAAAAGTCTATAGTTGGCCCCCCAGATAGTATGTATGTACTTATATATTCAGAGGGCATTTTCTGATTTTCTGATGTATCAATTCTATGCCAGTATCAAAGGCACACGGAACTCCTTGATCACTGTTTCCAATGAATTAAGGAAAAATATAAATCATAAATTAAATCAAATTATTATTTGACGGAAAAACGGATTTAATAATCCCACTACCACCTCATGTACATAGTAATTAACCTTGTACATAATGTAATAATTGTGAGGATATCCTCTGCAACCAATTGGATAAATCAAAACAAAACCAACAATAAAATGTCTCTTACCTTTATTAATTCCCTTATTGTTAAGTGTGTAATCAGTGATAAATAGCGTTTAATATATGTTAAAATTACATAAAAAAAGTATGCTATAGAATAAAAATAAATCATATAAATAGGTAATAATATAACAACATAAGTTACTTACCTATAAATATTTCCAGCTCACAGAGCTGGGCTGGAGTCCTCCAAAGTTGGTCTGTATTTCACAGAGCTTGGTTAGAGGAATCCTAGAGCTTATTGGACATGATATAGTTCCAGCTTAGGGTTGAGCCGTATACACTTTCATAATCTATTGGGTTAGCAAGATTTAAGAAGCTTGGTCAGAAATTCCGAGCTTGTTCTGAATTTTTTTTGTAGACTAAGTACCATTTACTTCTAGAAATCACTTTGATATGAATATAAATTTCCAAGTTAAATATGTAATAATTCAAGAAGTAAACGAAAAGTGTATGACCTTTCTTAAGTTCTTTACTTTTAAACATAACCTTAATTTCCAATAGCTAAAGTTATTATACATTCCTGTTAAGATAATAGTATATTATATAACTCCCCAAAAATCTAAATAGCAATTATTATTATTATTAAATAAACCCTCTACCCAAACGATTACCCTGTTCAATTTTCTGTTATGTTCAAAGGTTTAATCCGAACATATTTTTCAATCTTTATCATAAATTAAAATTAAGCTAAAGTCAAACCCTTGAGGTGACTTCCTATATATATTATTACACTTAAGCTAAAAATCAAACCCTTGAGGTGACTGTTTTTTATATATATTCTTTACATAACTTCATCAAAGTTCTTACGTTTTTAAATAAAACCATACTTAAATTCCGTCTGTTTTTTAAAAAACCTTGACTTTTATCGTTTTTTTTGTTTTCTTAACGTAAATATAAATGTGAGTGAATCTCCAAGATGTGGGCGAGTTGTTGAGCACATGTTCAGGGTCCCTGTTCGGGTTATCTCTTATCAACTATCACCATTAAGACTAACAACTTTAATGAGACTCTTTAGGACTTGAAAATTTCGAGTTGCAGACTTGAAAGTAGTGGTCATTCCTACTGTTTAATCTGTGCTCTAATGGTTCTATGGAAAGATGGAGACTGGGCTCATTAAATCGCTGAAAAGGTAACGTCTATTTATATTTCCCTCATTTCTAACATTATAAAAATTCGCACTCAGAAACATTAACATTTAATTTTTTTTCTAGTTCTTTAAATGTCTAAATTTTTGCGACCGGGGGAAGACTCGGGTACTAATTTGGTTATTCAGCTTTACCGCAAAGTTAGAGCTATAATATTATAATGGGAATATTCACTATAGCATAAATATATATAATAATATATATATTATATAAATAATAAAATGATATTTATTATATTATAGTATATATTATATGTCTACAACCAAACGCGAGCGTTTGGCTCACCTTAAAGAACAGGATTCCACTCTCTCAGTGTATGCGTTTCGAGTTCTAGTCTCATGGCCACGTGATATGGACACATATAAAAATTTTGTCCGGGTTCATAGTAGGAATTTTTCGTGCTATATTTACGTGTTGCTCATTCTAGGGCATAGGTTGTATTACACTATATTCTCTAATACACACGCACCTATCACTAATATCCATAAGTCAACATGATTTACAACAAGAACAGTCGTCTTTGGTCAGATACATCAAATTCGTCTACCCCACTGTCCCTTGATTTGAAAAAGCCGTGTGAGTGAGTCGTGAGGAGCGAACCCAAGCGCTTGACGGCGTGTGGCAAGCATTCCAACTACGTCACGCCTTGAAGCGGGCTTGCTATTTTCTGGGTACCTTAACATTTTTCCTGTCACCTTCACGTTTGGCTCAGAAACCATACATAATAACTTCCTCTTATCAACTCAGGATGTAATGAGGCTTATTTTTGTAGTAATAATTAAAATAACACTAAATAATATATAGATATAGTTGATATATTTATAATTATATAATTTATATTATTATTATTATATATATATATATATATATATATATATATATATATATATATATATAAATATATATATATATATATATATATAATTATGATCTAGATACATTTTTGGGATTTTAACTAATTCAATTTTTTACCTTAAATTTTCTTTTTTGAATTTTTTTATTTGGTTATGTAAATGTAGTTACTGAAGAAAAAGAAATCAAAATTTCTCGAATTGGTAATGTTAGAAGTCCTATTTGCCGTACATTTTATAATAAGAAGTTTTATGTGATTGTTTTTTGGTAAGTGAGTGATTGAATATTTTTTAGAATTATCCTGCAATATTTACTTTAGAGTAAATTTCATATAATGAAATTAAGGAATGAAACCATTAACACAGATGTTTTATTCACACGGTTATCTCTTTACATTAAGTTCGTAATTAATTTTGAAGGGTTTTTGGTAGATAAAATTAACACGGGAAGATTTATAAAAAAAAAAAAAATGGAAACTGAGTATTATATATGTACATAGCACAATATTTTTATTGACATTAATGCTTATCATCTAGTAAAAATTATGCTTATGGATTTGGCTCAAATGAAAAAAGTTTAGCTTGCCTAAGAATATTGATGAGTGGAGTAGATAAATGTTCCAATTTCATAATTCATACCTCAGTCAGTACAAGAAAGATTGAAAATTAAATATTCATAAATTAAAATATAAAAGTATAAGCACTTCTTTAGTTTTGACAAATTATATTTCTCTTAGGAAAATAAATTTTACTTCCCATACTAATATGTTTTTCACTTTCTATGGATGATAGAGGTGCAGACAAATATTTAAAAAAAAAACCATGGCTAAGATTTTAAAACTATCTTTATTAGTAAACCACTATAAAAATGAACTTTCAGAATTTCCAATTAACTTTTAATATTTGTACTGCTTCATTGCTCCTTTACAGTATCTGCATATTTTCAACCGCTCCCTGTCCACTTTTTACTGTACATTTCTGTACACGTTGGGTTGAGGTATCTGATTGACTTTCCTTAACTTTCGTGTTTCCCATGAACCTGTTTTAATTCATTAAAGCAAATCTCAAAACTTAATTCCCTTCCCATGAACCTGTTTTAATTCATTAAAGCAAATCTCAAAACTTAATTCCCTTCTACTATCTTCAAAATTAACCTCATACTTTTAATTTTGATTTCTAAGATGAACTTGGACTATAATTTATTGTTGATTTTGATTAATTTAAAAAATATCCCTCTCATCCACTGGATAGGAATTTCTTCTCCAGGTTTTCCATCATATTGGTCTTCCAAGACGACAAAGTACCAATTTGTACCTTAAAATTTAGCATCACATTGAAAGAGGACGCACTGAAGGTGATCTATCGTCCTCAGTATAGGCTCCCCCATCGGTACCTCACACAAATTGAAGAATGGGTGGAGGCTTCTCAGAAAAAAGGATATATTCGCCCTATTTCAAGCCCGCATTCAGCTCCGCTTTTGTTGGTGATTCCGGAGAAGAATTCACAGAAACCCCATATAGTCACAGACTACCAGGTTCTAAATTCATAAACCATTTTAAATAGGTTCCCTATACCTTGTATTAACGACGTACTCAGCTCTCTAGGTAACAGCAGCATTTTCTCCAGTTTGGACTTCAAGGATGGGTAAAATGCGATCAAAATTGAGGACACTCAATCTCTTCTTGCATTTCGAACCACAAGAGGGCAATATGACCAACAAGGTTAAATTTCGGTTTATCAAATGCACAAGCAGTCTTTGTGAGAATAATGGAGTTAGCTCTCTCTCACCTCTTAGGTGATGCTTGTAGAGTATTCTTGGATGATGTCCTCATCTTAGGAAAATCCTTCAAAACTCATCTTGAAAATCTGAAAAAGGTTTTCAATTCTTTAAGAAAACATAGGCTAAAAATGAAATTATCAAAATGTTGTTTCTTTAGGACTAGTTTGCTTTTTCTGGGCTTCAAAATTTCTAACAAAGGGATCTCTCCCAATCCTATTAAGTTGAAAACTCTTACAGCTTTCAAGCCACCCACAAATGTGCGGAAACTAGGTCAATTTTAGGTTTCCTAAATTACTTTTCTCATTTACTATCGAACTATTCAGAAACTATTAAGCCAATAACAAATTTATTGCATAAAAATACTCTTAATCTGGGGTCCTGAACAAGAAAAACCTTTTTTAACCCTTAAAGATAAACTTTTATTGCAACCGCAACTGTTATCCGGACTATAATAAACCTTTCTTCATAAACTCTGATGCATCCAATGTTGCTCTAGGAGCCGTTCTATTTCAGTTGGATGAAAACAACAAGGAGGAACCTTTGTCATTTATCTCTTGATCGCTTTCCAAAGCAGAAACAAATTATTCCACCATAGAGCAAGATGCTCTTGCCATAGTTTTCGCTTTACACAAATTTTGCAACACGATTTTTGGCCTAATAATAATTAACAATAATCATCAACAAATTCAGCCTTTCTGATCCACCTCATCAGCATTAAACAGTTGCTTATCGGCCATTTAGAAGGTGGTGGAAACCTTTTATTTCACACATTGTATACCTAAAGGTAATCTTTTAAGCCTCAGGGAAAAAATTAAATATCTGAACAATATCTTCATAGAAATTTCCAACCCCCCCTCTACACGTTCATTTACTATATTTGCGGTAAGTCAAAACCATCGTAAGCTCGTAACACAATGCTATCCACCTATTACAAAAGAAACTATTTTAACAAAAGGTTAAAACATAATACTGACCAATTAAAAGAATCTTACATAACTTTTTCCAAACCTCCTATTCTCACTCAATAATTCCGGTGTTTGATCAACAATAAAATACTTCCCGCTGATATCTTGGGTTCATCATTTGTCTTACTCAACGGAGTTCAGTATTCACTACATTATGCTATGGTTTCTAAAATATTGGAAATTTTATACTATAGTATACTTGTGTGTGGACTTACAGATGCAACACCCTATCATTTTGACAATTTAACCTAATCACTTTACCTTCTCTTGCACTTGTTGAAGTAGAGAAAGAACAGGTCCACCGACATTAGCAGAAAACTGAATTAATATTCCCCAAATACTTAATATAGAAAAATGAACATTGTCATTCCTGCCTCTCTTGCCAGGAGTGAAACTGAAATACCACCTAAAAATGCCAACAATCAAAAGCTTCCACTCCTGTATGAGGCATTCGTTTCAAAGTAGTGCATATAGTGAATTGGCTGGAACCCAATTACCCAGCCCCTAACGATAACAACAAGCGCAAAAATAATATCTTGGTCTAAAGGACAGAGCCTCACGAAGAATAGTGAACTAGCCCTCTCCCTCAGCAACACCGCTAAACAGACCGTGCTCCAGGCAATTTCTGAGTAGGACCATATATATTGCTAGACACAGCACTACCAGAAAGTGTGATTTTATGACTCAGGACAGAATCTCCATGAAATTTACTGTCAACATACTTTTTCAAGAAGATATCGCTCACAGTGGTGAATAAGAGTGAGTAAATTTATAGTGTCCGCTCCATGTGCTCTAGTCTAAATAGCTTTAGCCATAAATGAGAAATGTTGAAAAGTGCCAAAACCACCTCATTGGCAATTAGTGAATTCCAACCAATAGATTAATTTAGGAGTAAGTTATAATATACTTTTTTACTTACAATCTGCTTAATATCAATTCTACTCTTCATATGCTTCTATTGGTTGCACTCCTCATATTTCCTTTTATATACTTATAATTAAGAATATCTTAAGATTTCTCTAATGATAAATTTTATTTTCAGATCGTATTGGCTTTAACTTAAGCTTTAGAAGATGATTTACATTAAAGATTTAAGCTAAAAGGGCAATTACAATTAAGTGACCAAGTATCACCAACACCTTTAAGTCAAAGAGAACAACAAAACAGATGGATAGGCAACACAAAAAAGCCAATTCCACACCTATAAAAATTGGTGATTATGTTTATATATTAGATGTTAAAAAACCAAAACAATCACCTAAACTTTTTTCGAAATGGGCAGGTCCATTTCAGATATAGGATTCAAAGTGGTAAGTGGTTCTTGGACTTTTCACCACAAAAAATTAGAAAAACCAACTGTGTTCAATTGTTCAACCCAACTGGGTATTGAAGGTGTCAACCTAAACTGGGTCTTGAAGATGTCAACCCCAAACTAGGTATTGCTGTTAAGCTTTATGGGGAAGTTCCACCCAAAACTGGGTTCCTGTAAACATAATATGTTTACTTTACCATTTAACATTTATTTTATAGACTTTTTTATATTTAATAATTACTTAATTGATCATTTATTTTTATAATTTGAACAAAATTTTTAGAAATAGAACTCACCCTGGTCACATGGGTGATTCAAAGAGGGGATTAAAGTAGGTCAATAGCTATTATCCACAAAAGGAAGGAATAGATCCTTTAAGTCGTAAACTGTGAATACAATTTTACCTTATTAATTACCTATTATATTCATATTAACATTTCTATTAATTTCAAGTTAATCAATAAGACATAATATTTAATTACTGACCTTAACAAGAAGTGTTTAATCATTTGGTCTGAGCTGTGGTTATAATTTCCAATCAATTTGTTTCAATTTTTATTTCATAACATCATAATAATAAACTGGTTTTATGGTTTTTATATTATTTCATAATTTAATAATCATTTTCATTATGAATCAAAAACTAAAAAAAAGAATAAAAGATTATTTATATCTGTTTATAAAGTAAGTTTGATTATAAATACAGTAAGATAATATGAAAATTTATATTCACATAGTTTTTTTTTTTTTTGAGATCTCGACCTTATTTGGTTTCCATGGATGGGATAATTCATTTCAAAAAACATACATGGAGAATCCATATTGGGATAAATTTATATACTAAAATTCATAATAAAATTACCACAGGCGTTTTTTAATCACCCTTACACATACTTCAACAACTTCTTCACCAATACTAAATCAATCATACTCTTCAATCTGACACTATCTCTACCTACACCAATTCTAGTATACATATTGATAGTCTTGTGTTCAAAAAATTTATTATTTACACACACCTCTCCACAGAAATCAACCATCTTCCAACCATTCTCATTTTCTCCTGCAACTATAAGGGCACCTGTTATACCATACCTCCTTCAATCTATACCCTAATTCAGGTCACCCAATACGATCATCCTGAATACTCACTCACCCAGTCCAAAACAATCATGCAGATTGTTCTAGAAAATTTCATTCTCCCCATCACCCTCAGATGGATCTTATACTTCAGCCACACATACCTTAACCTTTTAAAATTTCAATTTAATCATTAGTATTCTAGTACTCATACAAGCAAAATCCACCATAGATCTGTGCCACAAATCACAGAATCATCAGAATCGCAAATTCTTCTCTCCTTCTCAAATTCCTCTCCACTCCAGCACACAAAATTTTCCACCACCACCACCACTCATCTTCACCACTTTCTTTTTCATCTTATGTGTTTTCATGTCACAGCACACAGCAGATCAAAATTTGTCCCTTCTAAATCATATCCATCTCCATCTACTCTCTCTCTCCTTCTCACCATCTTTGTATGCAACCTATAAATATTATCCAATCATTCAACCTCTCTCATCTTCCTCTCATTCGTTCCATATTCAATCCTCTAACCACTTGACCATCTACCCAAGGGGACATTTCATACGGTCTTCTCCGAAAGATCAAGGTCATTTATTGGAGTGGTCACAACCAGGTCATAGCTTCCAAGGTATAAATAAGTGGTAAGTGAGTTCCAACCCAGCCACACTGTTCTTTTTAGTTGAACATCTTGCTGGTCATTGCAGATATTTCTTCCTCCAACAATAAAAAAAAAGCTTGATTTAACAAACTCGTATACTATATATATATATATATATATATATATATATAACTATTTTTTCCTTGTTACTTGGTCTCCACAATTTTATATATATATATATATATATATATATATATATATTATATAAAATTTAAAGGGTTATACTATATATATACAATTACTATATATATATATATATATATATATACATTATATATATAATATATATACTTATATATTAAATATTTTATACTATATATATTATATATATATATATATATAATATATATATATATATATATATCATATATATATATATATATATAATATATATATATATATATATATATCATATTATATATATATATAGTATAAATATAGTGTGCGGTATATACTATATATATATAGTTATATATATTATATATAATATATATATATATATATATATAAAACCAGGGGTGATCGTGTTGAAATTTTAGAAGGAAAGGACAAAGGTAAACAAGGTCTTGTAAATTACATGGTTGAAGAACGAAATTGGGTTCTTGTTGAGGGACTTAATATGAAATATAGATACATTGGGAAAAAGAAGTAAGTAAAATAATTATATTTGGTAATTGTGGAGCTAAGCGTTGTATGACAAAAAATAGATTTTTTCCCTGATAATCATTTTCTTATATTTTTCCTACCCATGCATGATGATGTACAAAAAGCGTTGCCATATGTAACGCTTTCTGTTTAGGTCCGAAAACACGTTAAGGTTATGATAAGATTTGCTAAGTAGATATTTAATGAAACTTATCGAAACCTGAACCTATTGGGTCCTAAACTGAATCATAACAAAGAAAAAAAAATTTGAATTTTTTTTTTTTATGACAGTAAGTATATCGAAGCATCGATTATCATTAAAGATATATCTATGTTTTTATACAACGCTTAGCTCCACAATTACCTTATAATTTCTCAGATAACTAGTTGTAATTCACATTTCAGTTATAATTATTATTTTTGTAATTATGTTGAAAGAAAAAAATGGCAAAATGTCTTTCTTAATATTTTTATGTTCATTCAATTATTAACAAAAAATATATTTATTATTACTATATACTATATAATAATAACTAAATATCTCTATAAATATATATATATCTTTTAAATATAAAATATATATATATATATATATATATATAATATATAATATATATATATATATATATTATAATATTACTATAATTATATAGTACCTAACTACCGTTTATATATTTACTTTTCAACCTTTCTGGCCACTGCTTAACATGGTCACACCAGCGGCGAGGAAGTATATACCACTGCCCGGGCGGGTCCAAGAGGTCCAGCAGGGGCCAGCAAACGTCACAGCTTTCTTCTTTGGCCTCCAGGTCCGCGACACTGGATTACGTAGATGTTCTGCAGTCTTCCGACGTGTTCTACCAGCGTGGGCAGAATTAGAGAATTGAGTGTTTCCGATTTTGAAACTGGCCCTATTTTCCTGCAGTGCTGAGTGGTGGCCACACCTTAGTTTGGACGAAGTGTACTTGCATTACTGTTGGAGAGTGTCATTTTCTATTTGTTGCCGGATTATATGTTTATTATTTGTGTGTCTTCGGTTTGCTAGATATCTTCCGGTTAGGATAGTGTGGATGTTTTTGTTGTTGCATTTTGTGGTTTAGGTGGAATCGTGGTTAGAATTTCTTTGTATAATTTTGCTGTGGAGGATTTGGGAATTTTTAGACGCTGTGTTGTTGGGTTTGATAGATATGTATGGCAAGGATGAGTAGTTGTGGGTCAGTTTTTTGTAAAGAATTGGAGTTCCTATCATTTCGAGGTGAGTTTGTAGGGGAAGGATTTTTGTTTTCATTGTGTAGGTGTTGTTGCTGGGGTTGCATAGTGTGCATGCCTGTTGATGACTTTCCTGAGAGTAACTGTTTCTGAAATTTGTAGATTGTTTTTAGGTTGGTGTGTTCGATATGATGCGGGAAGCCATATGCCTTGATGGCCTAGTGTTAAGTATGGTCTTTATGTGAATTTATTTGTATTGTAGTTAATTGTTTTGTTTGAGTTTATTTACAATTTTTAAGATGTTTAGTATTTTCTGCTTCGCTGCCATTTGATATGTTCATTTTGGAATTGTAGCTTTGAGAATGTTAAATGTGTCAATTAGAGGTGTACCGGAATTCCGGCCGGAATTTGACATTTTTTTCTGGTTCTGGCCGGAATTTTGAAAAAAATTCTGGCTGTTGAACCGGAAAATTACTAATTTACTTATGGGAAAAAATTTGCTGGAAGAGATATCACATTTTATATAACCCATCAGACACTCCTTTAACAAACATACCTAATAGATAGCCTCGTGTAGTATATTCATACAGTGTGATCAATATCTAACGAGTATTATTTCCCCAACATTTGCTAATATACAACAGTGGAGATTAGTTTAGGCCATTCAAGTTAAATTTTTCTCAAATTTAATGTTAAAAATCATCTCATATATATATCAATTCATATATTATACTATTATATTATATTATATATATATATATATATATATATATATTATATACTATATAATATAATATAAGCACAAATTTTGTGTGCGTGTTAATTGTATATATTTAAATAAATAAATTAACATATTAATTTAATTATCTTTCACTCATTATTATTAACCATATTATATAGTACTATATATACTATAATATTATATTAATATATATATAGTAATATATAATAAATATATTTATATATATATATATATAATATATATATATATATATATATATATATATATTATATAAAAGTAACTTTCTTTAAAACACTTTTGAAAATATTGCCAAATTGTGGTTTGAAGAAAGAGAAACAATGTTCACTGTCATTGGGCGTAATTTTTAAATAGTTTTTCCTCATAATATAATTCCAAACATGTCTGAAAATTAAAATTAATTTCATCTGGAAGTATATGAAGGAGAGACTGGAAAGGAGAGTATTTTTGGGATAGTGTGCCTACTGTTTTGGGAATTTAGCTTTGATTCACATTTCCCTGGGTTTATGAACTTAGAACTTGATTTTCTGGTTAAAAAAAATTCAAGATTTCTTATAAGAATTCACCTTTTGGAAAAGTCACTATTTGTCTTCTATTTTTCCTTTTTACACATTAAACTGCTCGCCTGACCACTTTGCACTTTCTTCCACCCTATATAAAAAACTCAACCGCCTACCACCTTTGCAGTAATTTCTTTTCTTATGCTCCTGATGATATGATTTTGACGTACTTGGCAAATCTAAGTTTATTTTGGATGATGCTCGTTTCGGAAAATGGATGGATGACTCAACCTCTCTTCTGTACTGCAATACCTATTATCCACTTGCTACTCTTCAATTTTTTGCATATTTCATGAAGCATCCATTTTTCTACTAAATTCCCTTATTTCATTAGAAAATAAAGTCCAGTTAGTATCTTTGGGTCTACTTACAGTATTTTTAAAAACATTCATCTTGTCTGTGATATTATGTCCTATTGTCCATTTCTCTTCCTTTTTTATTCGTTAAGATCTAAACTCGTAATGCCTTCTTCAGCATCTTCTTGTATTCTCTGCGTCATCCTTCAGAGTTTGAGAGACTTATATATGCTGGAGACGGCTAAATAATGTTAGGCAAATAATTGGATTTTGCCTTAAGTATTCGTCTAACCATGAGAAATGGTTTGCAAAAACCTCTTAGAAATTTTCCAAGTATATTATATGCCCATTTATTAGCAAATCAACAGCACTTAAATGATTGATTGTTCTATAAATTATAATGTAAGAGGGTCTTTTCAAACATTCAATTCTTTTCTAGATCAATATATAGCTATTACCAACCTGTATAACATCTTGAATCTGCATTAAAATGGGGCTTTGATAGATTGGTTGAATCCAAAGTCTCTTTGTAGTGTCTTTTAAGTTCATTACAGCTTAAAAAACTGGAATGAATTGAAATAGGTGTACAATATTCCTACATTTCTTTATTAAAATCACACTGTTCTTTGAGATAATAATTTTTTTTATTTTAATAAATTGAAGTTTATGAATAACAAAAGATATCAACTGAGTTGTATCCTGCTAAATTAGTTCCAGTTTCATGTTATATGCTCCATCATCGAAGGATCAAATGGATTAAATGTTTAGGAGGAACTTTTCTAGTAATTTAGATAATATAATTTCAAAATTCATAGTGATTTTAATTCCAGAATGAGACCTGATGAAAATGGCAAAAATGCAATGGAGTATACAGTTCATTTTTCAAACTCGCTGGTCAAGCCAGAGTTGCCAGTTAAAGAACATACAATGAGTCTTTGAATTATATTTTAGGCTCTATATATCTGTAGTAAGTTCGGTAACATTTTTTCTACAAAAAGTATTTCTCTCTACTACGGAACTAAGATACTTTTGGTTGCAAGTGATGGGCCATAAGTTTTTATGAATCCCTTTCTCTTTCCTGTGACTGTGAAATGGCTCGGTTAATCATTGGTGGTACTTTTAAAATTCATATTTTCTCAACATAGGGGTCATTAATATGCCAAATCTTTTTTTGGGGAAGAAATTCCTCAAAACTCACTTACTTTCTCAGCTTGGCACACTTCTATTGATCTTTTTTGTGTGTTTTCCCTTCTAGAAAATGCAAGATCCTTTCTCCCTTTTACCATTATAACAATTTTTGGACTTCCAGATATTCTTGTTCATGATAGATTTTCCAATTTTCCTATCATGAGGGTAAATTCAAGGGCTCTGTCTTAAGAGTTATTAATTTGAAAAAAGTTATATAAAACTATTATGTATTGTTATGCATTTCTTTTAGTTAAAGGAAAGCTCATAAAAATTCCGGTTCCGGACGGAACTGAAAATTTCAGTTTCAAATTGACACCCCTAGTGTCAATCGTATAGTCGCTATTAGTTTTTACGGTTTTATGTTTATAAACGTGGTGCAATTGAGATGATGGCGTTGATTATTAAGAATGTTGGGTCTGTCGTTCTTCAGATTGTTTGCTGTGATGAACTTAAGGGTCACAGGGTAACATTGTTGGCTGGAGCACCTTGCAGTTCCAATTCTGTTGTTTTACTTTAGTCCCATGTTTGTATTGTTCTATAGAATTCTCTGTTGTTATGTATTCTAGGCTGTATCTAGGTTTTGGTGGGTGGTTGCCTATTATTGTCACTGCATATAGTAGTGACATTTGTGTTTTGTAGTAGTGGGAGTTGGTAGCTCTTTGATGAATGTGATACTAAGGTGAAAAGTGGTGGCGAGCTTATTACTCTCATCTTGGTGTACTCCCCGTTTTGTATGTGAATACTGATTTTTTTGATTGCACGTTTGGGTGAGATCCTATATTTGTTGAGGGCTCTTGACACTCAGGAGTTAAACCTGGCCTAGGGATCTACGTGATCGAAAGGAACAAGGAAGAATCCCGGATTAATACTGTTACTGAGTCCCCCAAATTTCACACCCAATAAAATTCTAGAACAGTTGCGATCAGAATCTAATACT
This sequence comes from Trachelipus rathkii, assembly GCA_015478945.1. Taxonomy (NCBI): domain Eukaryota; kingdom Metazoa; phylum Arthropoda; class Malacostraca; order Isopoda; family Trachelipodidae; genus Trachelipus; species Trachelipus rathkii. The sequence continues at coordinate 17,934 of JABUQX010061084.1, read as the reverse complement.
AGCAGCACGAAAATCTCAGAGGACTAAAAGAGGTACAGTCGAGTTTAAGACTGAAATTAATAGGTTAATTTTCTGAACTAGAACAAGAAAAATTAGTCGCGTTAAGATTTATTTATTCCTATCATATCTATTAACTGTGAAAGGTGGTTTAAGAGGTTAGTCAGTATCAATTCCAGTTTAATTAGTTAATTATATCCACAACTCTCCCAGCACTCATCCACTTTTCTCAACGGGGAAAGCTACTCTTAAATCTAACGGTCAACCGTCACTTATTCTACCTGAAACAATCTAAATCGTTTTTCCCATGCATACATATGCGAATTCCCTGTCGGTATAATTCCTCCTTAAACTTGAAGACCCCGGCCTTGAAACTGGAAAGGTCCAAAGTGGAAGTTCGTCAATGGGGTGTAAAAACAAGATGTTTTAAAATTGACGTTTATTAAGTTAAACTTAAGGGGAGGAATAAATAGAATCTGATAGCTGAAATCTGTAGGTTTGTTCTAATAAGCTTAGACTACAAACCGAAATAGTCGAATTCGAGTTTGAGTTCCAGAGTAAGGGTTAGTTACTACTGGAACAAGAAGGTTAGTGTGTGTACAAAAATAGGATGCAAATAAGAACAATCTGATTTTACGAAACTTTGTTGCTCTTGAGTTGCACTGCAAGTGACTGAAGATCGAGTTCGTTGTTCTGGAATGGTACTGCTAAAGCTTGAGAATGGATACCGCTTGAAGAAACTCAGTTCCAATAAAAGATGGTACAATAAGAACCGATAGTGGCAAACAAATTCCGCAATAGCAAGAACGTGCCCAAGAATTAGCAAACAGGTCCCGTGGATGGCAACAAGTGGCCCCGGTGATGGCAACAAGTGGCCCCGGTGATGGCACTGTGGTAATTTAGGAGTAGGGTTTTTTTTGTTTTGTATGTCTCATAATTTACCATTTTTTATTAGCATTAAGGAAATTATTTGACTTTAGCATACCCTTACCCTGGGGGTTAGTAAGGCCATTTATTTTTTTTGGTGTGGTTTTTTTTTTTGTAGATCTAAGGTAATTTTTTAACCTTTAGCGTACCCTGGGTGGTTGGGGTGAGAAGACCTTAGTAGTTGGTTTTTTTTTGTTTTGCATAATAAACTTCATTATTTTTTTTGTGTTAAGGGTTTCATTTATTTGTCCTGTGTTTTATTTTTTTATTGTGTTCATTTTTTTTGGTTTGTTCTCTGGTTTTTCTTTCCAGGACCCACGACCATTGATGAGATAGTTGTTGGCATCAAAACCACGTCAGCACCTGTGTGAAGATAAACAATAGGCATGTGATATATGGTTAAATGTGCTCCATAGCGGAAAACAAAAATAAAATAACACTGAAGTATGGCTTACCCTAGGGGGATGATTATAATCCCTCCGCAAGGGTGTGCTGAAAAGACTTGGGGATAACGGTGTCTGTTCGGGTACTGAGCTGGAAAGTCTGAAAGATAGATACAGACACATGAGAATAAGCCACACACAATGGAGCAACAACACATCTATAAAGAAAAGAAGCTATAAACCACATAAATAAAATGTTAAACAAATCTACTTCTTTCAAGATGTGCGGACATCCTTTTGTCAGCATGAGAATGTCGGTTCAGGCTTAATACAATGGTTGTGCGGAAAGCCAATAAATGACCCACACAATAACATAATAACTCTGAAATTGACTAACCTAATAGGGTGATATCAGAAGCCCCTTAACTTACAAAGATGAATTAGAATGTATGGGAAAAAACAACCCAAGATTCCAGATTATAAAGGATAATTATTCATAAATAAAATTATAAATTACACCCAAATAGCGATCATATCTTAAGGGTGCGATCTTCGGACTAACATCTGGGCTGGATTTGGATATTCTTATATTAGGCTGGATCTTGGAGCTTGCTGCGCACCAGCAACCCCTCCCAATTCCCCCTTTCCCACCATAAAAACTACTATCGCCACTCCCCCATCCTCACAACAATTTCACCTCTCATTAATCGGAAAGCTTGTCCTGGTTATGCCTTTCGGATGCTTAGGAAGAGCGAGGCTTGAGATGAGATGGTAAGGGCGGCGAAAATCGAGATGAGAATTTGAAACAAACTGAATGATAAAATAACCTTGAAATGGGACTCGTTCTTATACTACCTTATTAATACACACAAACTGAAAACCAATAGAAACTGAAAAACCCCGATAACCTATATCACAAAATCCTTTAAAACATATAAGCCGAGAAAAACTGTTGGTTGACTGGTTATTTGGAAGAGGAAAACCGCTCCTACTGTGTTAGATCTGGAACTGCAAAGATCTATGCTCACTCTTTTGTATCGTGCTATTATATATTATATTCTAAGGATTCAGGATTAGATCAATCGCCAATCGTACGGAAACCTACTCGATAGAGGAACTCTATAACTCACTACTCTATCTACAGCACCGTCCTGAGATCATTTCTCCAAACCCGGGAGTATGCGTACAATCTTGTTGCTGCGGTTCAGATTAACCACCCAGCTGAGGAATTGGTATAGGGGGTAAGAGTGGGGAGTGGTTAACAGGACGACTTGAAACAGACGCATAGTGCGGACTGATGACTACGAGCGTTGATTGGTCTACTCCAACCTGAGTCGAGCCGAATAAGCTGTAGAGGAGTGAGGCACACTGAAGGTGGAGGTACAAAACGATTGGAGGCAATTCCAGTGAAAAGAAGCTTCTTGATTTCCGGCAGGAACAAAGCGGCTTCAGCATGTTAACCATCTGAAAGCCTCAGAGTTTGGCAGTGACACACAACCTACCATTCATAATCTTGATGTATCTGATATGAGGGGTTCTTTATACTCTGGGCTAAGAAGAATTCTAAATTGTAGTAGTGAGTTTTTAAAATACTCACCTTCCACTACCGCGAAGTTGGGTTTATCGCTCTGGTCCATTCTTGATTATTTAATTATCGCCACAATCTTCAATAACGCCGATTAAGTTCGAGACGAATGGGATGTGTTCTCTCATTTAACAGATGGGTGACATGGAGTCGTTCATCTTTGAGTGATCAGAAAAGCTGAGACCCTATTGCTTTGTCGGATCCGTTTTTTGGTTTAAAGACCATACAGTCTTTAACTGAAGATCAAACTTTGGCCCTTGAAATTTTCTTTTTGTCATTATTGAGAGAAGTTATTTTCAAAACAGTTTGGACACAGCTATAAAAGGTCAACCAAAATGCTTATCACGCAGTTTCTATTGACTGTTGCTGTTTTATCTCCATTCGTAATTGATTTCTTCCTGCTCAAGGCCTCACAGGTGTGGTTAAGCGCCCATATAAGGTACTGCGCCCGTCTAAGTCCAGGGTTTCATGAAGGGGTCTCTTTCAATGGACGGGGAAGGACAGTCGTGGATAGTCCGGCCCCGGAGCTATTAAGTCTCACTCTCCTGCGAATGTTGAAACCTTCTCGTAAGCAGTTTCGCATTTCTTAAAGCATCGTAGGCGGATTAGCCAGATTTACCCTAATTCCGCTTTGATCGCCAACCGCACTATCTAAGAGACGTCTCCACATACTGCAAGGGCGAGAAGATATTTCACCCTTGCTTCTTATTCAATATTATGAGCATACCCCGTGGTTTAAGAGTTGTTTATACCTAAATAACGATAATTTCTTCTGTTCTGTGTGTGAGAGATTTAAAATTATCATTAGAATTAGAATGTAAATGTTCAGCTCTGCTTTTAGATTATTTATATGTAATTAATTTAATTATAATTAATTTACTTATTTAATTATCTTTTACAGAAATTGCTCACTAGTTTTCGCTGACACTTTTTCAAACAAAGATTATCTAATAAAAATAATATAATCATTGTGAATTTCAATTAGATCAAATTAATTTAGCTCTTTACATTTCTGATCGTTATCAAGTTTAATTTTAAACAATATTTACAAATTTTATTTAACACATAATAAGTGTCCCGTTGTCCATTACCTCTTGAAACTATGCCTTACGACAGAGGTAGAAAGAAACAAGAAACGTAAAGTTTTGGCTTCTTATCTCATAATTGTTAGTTGAAGTCACCACGAAGGCAAAGCTCCAACTCTGTTAACAGCATTATTTATTATGAGACATTATGATACTAAAGGAATTAACCCTCAGGGAAAGGAATGTACAATCTTACAATATACAAATTTCAGTTAATATGTATATTAAATATTACCAAAATTAAGAAATAATTAATAATAACCTACTATCAGCGCTAATCACATGTTCAGTGAGGCTGAGTTTATTGAATGTAAAGATTTCTATTGTGGTAATGATTGTATCTGTAATCTAATTTAAATTGAAAGGAACTCTAAGAGGATTTGGAGTTGCATGTATCTGTCATTCTCCATCGCTAATATCCACATCACATTCAGCGAATTTATCCCCCATTGCCAATCAGCATTATCCGCATCCCGCTATTTTTTTCCCCTTTTGTTCTTTTTTTTTCATCCGATTGCATCCGTCTATCCACTATCGCATCAGCGAATTATCCGCATCGCATTCCGCTAATTTCATCCTGCAACCCATTCTGACCTATCCCTCTCGGAATATCCCAGAAACGATGAATTAAGCAATGAAGGAAACGGGGGAAAGATGAATGATGGAAAAGGAGCGGGAATACCACAAGAACAAGTCGTCAGTTCAGCTGCACATGGCGAGATACCTATTGAAGAAGAAGAATCGCTGTTTGGCATACACTATGAAAGAGCACGGCTTGGTTATTCTTCTCCTGCAGTTATTGTAAGACCTGCTCCTTTAGCATGTCGGCCTGCCAGCGAATTGAATCTGCATCCGGCCACGAGAGAAACTGCTACGAGAAGAGTTCAACATCATGGTCAGGGTTGGATTATAGCTCGGGTCGGGACTATCCACGGACTGGTCCTTCCCGTATTGAAACCCTCATGACTTCAGATGGAGACTTAATCCTTATATGGGCGCTTACACCCTTGGCCTGGCAGAAAAAAATCCATTACGAATGGAGATAAAACAGCAACAGTATTCGAGCCAATAGTAAACTTTACAGTCAAGGGTGTACCCAGTATTATGGATAAGATCACCAAATATGACAAAAAGAGAAATTCAAGGGCCAAAGTTTATCTCAGTTAAAGACATGTATGTCTTTAACCAAAAACGGATCACGAAAGCATGGGGGTCCAGCTTTTGCCGATCACCTCAAAGACTGACGACTCCATGTCCCCTCTGTTAATGAGAGAACACTCCATTCGTTCTCTTATCCGTCTTGTTTGAAGATTTGGCATATTTCAGATATAAGTGGACAGATAAAACCATTCGCATATTATATGGCTCGGTAGTTGAGGTATCTCTTAACTACTACTACGGAAACCAAAACGTACACAGACCAGACGTATAAAGAACCCTCATATCAGATACCATCCAAGAAGAAGTAGTTTGTTCACTTCAAACTTGAGGCTTTGATGGGATATCAAATTGTCTTAAAACCGGCTTGTTCCTGCTCGGGAATTTATAAGCAGCTTTTTCTAAAAAACCTTTACTGGACATTGCCTTCCACTCAGCTTTTGTACCTGCCACCTCTAGTTGCCATCACTCCTCTTACAGTTTGTCGACTCCTAGTTGGGAGTACCAATTCAACCTCGAAGTATTCAGTCCGGACTATGCGTCGTTCCAATCGTCTACACCGATCTACCATTACCAATCAGCTGGGTGTACTCTGACCAGGCAACAAGGATGACCAGACTCCGGTTGGAAATCGGCGGTGGTGCTGGAAGTATGGTTATGGTTCTCTTTCAGTTTTCCGACGATCTTCAATCCTGAAATCCTTAAAGAAAAAATTTATGACGAAGAAGGAATGCTTGCTTCAGCACATGAGGCAGCCGTTTTCCTTCAATAACAGACAGGCAGTTTTCTGCTTTGGTTTAAGGTTTTGTAGTATAGTTATCGGGTTTCAGGTTTTCTATGTGTTTTTCATGTTTGTGTGTATAGCATTAGGATGTGAAACAGTCTGTTCAGGGTTATTTAATTCATTCAGTTGGTTGCAATTCCATCTTTTCACACGGCCTCTACCACTTCACTCTCACCTTCCAGCTCAGCTACAAAAACAGTTTCCGATTTATAAGGAATTTGAGTGGGGGAGTAGTTTTAGTGGGGGGGGAGTTGGGGTTGCTGTCGCAGCAGCTCCAGATCCACCCTAATAATCCAGATCCACCCTTATTTTAGTACAATATTCCACCCCTAATACTATCATATTGGTGTATGTAAATTTATTTTATATTATGCCTTATAATCTGAATCTGTTCTTTTTTCCCCATACTTCTAATTATCTTTTTTAGGCTTCTGATATACCCATAGTTAGTCAATTTCAGAGTTATTATTTTATTGTGTGGTCCATTTATTGGCTTTCCCACACCATTGTATTGACTGACCTTACATTCTCATTGCTGACAAAAGGATTCCACATCTTGAAGAAGTAAGATTGTTTAACATTTTATTTATGTGGTTTATAGCTTCTTTTCTTTATAGATGTGTTGTTGCTCCATTGTGTGTGGCTTATTCTCATGTGTCTGTATCTATCTTTCAGACTTTCCAGCTCAGTACCCGAACAGACACCGTTATCCCCAAGTCTTTTCAGCACACCCTTGCGGAGGGATTATAATCATCCCCTAGGGTAAGCCATACTTCAGTGTTATTTTATTTTTGTTTTCCGCTATTTAACCATATATCACATGCCTATTGTTTATCTTCACACAGGTGCTGACGTGGTTTTGATAAAAACAACTATCTCATCAATGGTCGTGGGTCCTTGGAAAGAAAAACCAGGAAGCTGGATTCGGAGTTGGAACCACAATAAAAAATAAAAACCCACCAGGACAAATAAATGAAACCCTTAACACAAAAAAATAATGAATTTTATTATGCCGAAAACAAAAAAAACACACTACTAAGGGTCTTCTCACCCCCAACCACCCCAGGGTACGCTAAACAGGTTAAAAGAATACCTTTAGATGCTACAAAACAAAAAAAACCCACAGCGCAGAAAAATAAATGGCACTTACTAACCCCCATGGGGTAAGGGTATCGCGTAGATAGTCATAATACAATTTCGGGCCAATGTAGATAAAGAAAATGGTAAATTATGGACATGTACCACAACCAAAAAAAACCTACTCCTAGAGAATTACGGCTCCTCCAGCCAGTCCACCGGGGGCCACTGGTTGGTTGCCCGATCACCTGGGCTTGTTTGCCCGTCACCGGCACTTGCTGCGCAATCAGCCGGGGGCCATTCGGTTGCCGATCCACGGGACCTGTTTGCAATTGCTCTTGGGCACGGTTCTGTGCTATTGCGGAGATGTTGTTGTGCCACTATCGGATTCTATGTGACCCATCTTTTATGGAACGTGATGTTTCTTGTTCTAGCTAAGTCAAACGTACCACAGGAGTAATAGTGCCCAATTACTGCAGCGTTTGGATAAGCATCTCGGTGGGACTTATAATTTTGGTCATCATCCAGACTACCAAGCCCTCTCGATTTTGAACAGTTCCCCAACTCATATTCTCGTAGTCCTCCTAGCTGCGAGTTAGTAAGCATCTCTGAAGAGGAGCCCAGATTAATCCAGGTATATCTGCGCGAGATTTACAACAAAACTACTATTTTGCATAATATCTTTCTATATGTTCGACTCCTATATTGTTTCTGATTCACACCATCCAATTTACTATTAATCTCTTTCTCTTGTTGTGCTCCTCTCTTACCGGCAAGATTTATGCACGTAACCGAAATCTGACCGGACCTTCTAAGAAGGAACTCCGGACGCTAAAATCCTCGATTCGACGTTCGGTGTATAAGTATCTTAATAGCTTATATTATATAGAAAAACCTAACAGATTGTTGCAAGCTATCATAGATTACTCTATTTTAATTCCTTACCTCCTTAAAGTTATGATAAGCGTTATAATATAACTCGATCAAATTTATAAAATCAATTTTGTTTTTTACATCTCCCACTCATTGGATCGATACTTTCTAATATGTGGACCTTGTTAATCTATATTATCTCCAAGGAGTGGTATTTTTCTTCAATTTTATGTTAGATATAGTAGATATTTATTAACCTACAGTGGGATTATAAATATGTATATAAAACAATTCACTTCAATTGTTTAGGTGGAGAATACGATTTTTTTTAACGAATTAAGTTCGGTCTGATAAATACTCTTTTAAGGCTATGAGCAAAATACTCTAAACTCTTTTGAAAATTCCTTAAATGTAAAATAAAACATCATTGAGTTGCTTATTTCCGTTAGCATAAGTTAACGATTTAATAAACGTGGTAGTATAGCTAAGATTTATATTAGTTACTATATAAATTCTGACACTTATACCTGACTTTAAGCGCCTACTCATTGTAATCCCTTTCACAGGAAAATTAGATAAAGTCACGGAATATCAAGTATTAGATCATACACAAATCGTACGATTAAACTAGATATTTTTCTTTCTTACTCTCTCATTTAATATCGCTAATTAGATCAACCTAACCTCGACTTGTGCCCTATCATAAAGTTCTCTCTGAATTATATATCGGTTCGAACGTGTTTTGCTATTAGATTTACTGATGGTCAGCTTTACTAAATTAATTATATGGTTTACAATGTTCGGTTTTCGTGCGGGATTTCCCCCCCTCCCTCTTTTCAGTCGCTAACTCAGTATATAATACCCGGAGTGATATTTCTTGTACGGTTCGTCCGCCCAATATGCATTCTCGTTTACATCTTCTCCCTATGCGATTTAATCCGGAGTTTCTTAAAACGTCCGACTCCTCTCTCCTCCCCAACACGTGCGAACTACAAATAAACAAGTTGCACATACACAAGAGCGCGGGGCGACCACACAACACACAACACCAACACACCATCCTAACAAACACAACAGAGGCATCTACACCACCATAAGAACAGCACTACATACACACTAACACCCCACCCCAACTTCTACATCACAACCTGTACCACGCAACCTAATTGCTCAGGAACTTACCACTCCTCTACTCTATATCAAATAAGAAATTAAAACAACCCTATTTATTTTTCAACTTGGACTGACTACACTTTGATGCACCTGTGACACCTAATTAAACGCACACACCTACCAAAACCTTTATATATATCAGCACAATGATATTTACATTTACACCTAAGTTTAATTATTTAACTATTATATACTCATATAAAATTTCACTATAAACTATTAATTTGACTATTACTATATCATAGGTATTCTTATGGACTCGACTGCATCTCCCACAATAGATTTACCTTTCTGTGACCTAAGTCTCTCACCACCAGCCACCACAACTCTTTAGTCAAACGTCTGAACACAAAGATATAACGAGCAATAAACCATCGTTTATTTTAAACAATATCTTCCAGTACTCATTTAACATAGCAAATATATTAAAGATAACTCATAGTGTCAATACGTGATCTTTGGGATATAACGACTTAGGGTGTCCCAATATTGAAACGCTCTGAAATTTTCCGAGTTTCCGTCTCTCGCTGAAATACTCCGGTGTTGCTCTATTATTGAGCCTTCTCCGTCTTTAATAACTAATTTATATCAGTAATAATAATAATATAATAATAGACTTCTCTTATTATCTTTTATTATTTTTTTATCTTTCTTTCCTAGACATATTAAAATTCTTTTTATTAACGACACGCGAGCTTCTTGCTAAGCTGAACACATAAGGTAGTGCAACTAAAATGCAAAAGTCTCTGAGGAAATTTCTAATTTCACTGATAATTGAAAATTTTAATAGTAAAGGGAGAGTGTTCATATTACTTATTTTCTCTTAGTTATAAAATATAGGGAAATAACACCAGGCAAAAGATTCGCAATAGATCCAAGGCTGAGCAAATAAGTGAGTTTGAGGAGGAGTTTTTGCGCACCCTCGAAAAAAGAGGACTGGCCCATTAATTTGGTCATATTAATGACCCCCCAATATTCTTAACTCAAGATAAATAATAGTGAATACTTATTTCTCATCGCCAATAGATTATGAGTAATGCCCAGCCATTCTAACACATGTCACAAGAATGAGAAGGGACTCTCCATTAAAAACTTATTAGTCTTATACATTCAACCAACATCTACTAATCTCTCATTTTCCTTAGGTAGTATAATAATTTTTTTGTGAATACGAACAGTAGTAATCAGATGTTTCAGCCGGATCAACTAGCTTACTTTACAGAATAGTATTATTATGCAGGTCATATAAATATTATAATTCAATACAGAACTCCATTTTATTTCCCTTAACTGCACCTCTGGTATTCTTACATTTTGTGAGGTAGTCAGTGGTGTTCATGATAAATATGATATTACCTTTGTTACCTTATCCATCCTGTCTAAGTATTTCCAGTAGTGCTCAATTCCTGAAATATATTAAAACATCCACTATGAGTTTTTGACCCATTAATTACGATGTAGGATTTTAAAGTGTAGGTAAAGAATTCTATAGTCCACTTTCATTTGGAACTATAATTGTTCCAATTGATTCTTCGATTCACATATCATTATTCGAAGATGGTTTATTAGACTTAAGTATAAGACAATTATATATTTACAATATAATCTCAATAAAACTGGGAATACTGATATTTTATGCAGTGATATACAGCAGAGTTTTTACTGTTTTATTTCATAAAGTTCAATGTTATTAAAAATGCCTCATTTTTTTCTCAAAGGAACAGTGTGAATTTTAATTAGTAAAGAGTGTTGGAGGAGTAAGAGTTGGTACACGATTTCAGAATTCCAGATGTCCAGTCTTTTATAAGACTTGTGAAATAGTGGTAAGCTTAAAATGAAATATACAAAGAGACTTGGTAATTCACATTTCATTGCAAGTACCTCACATTTATATGCCATATTCAATGAATTGTTTAAATACTAAAGGTTTGTAAATAGCATAATATATATATTTGATGTGCTATTAAAGCCAAAAGAGTTTTAAGGTAACAGACAAGTGGCAACAGTTTATATATTATATAGAACATGAAGTTCAATGTCAGTTAGCTTGTGGAATGTCATATTAATAAATGTTGAGGAGCTTTAATAAATAATATAATATTCTATCTAAATGAGTTTCTTGCAACCATTTTCCTGGTTACCCGGTAAAATACATAAATGGCAAATATACAATTACCTTATTCTAACATTATTTAGTAGTCTTTACTCCTCAAGATCCCTCTAGGTGATCTTCTAACTCTCGAGGGTTGACCAGCAGAGAATAAAGAAGAGCGAAGAAGGCATTAGAGTTTAGAGGTGTAAGGGCAGTGAAGAAGAGAAAGGATCAATAGACATATATCCACAACAAGTGAACTGATATTTAGTAGTTACCATCACTTTGTAGGTAGACGCAATGAATACTAAAACTGACTTTATTCGTTTTCTAATGCATCACCAAGCGTGGATAATCCTCTTAGCTTAGAATAACATACGGTCTCTTTCATTGTTGAGATTTTTTTTATATTGTGCCTGAAAATAAAAAGTGGGCCGAATGGTAAGTGCGTTTAGAGTGTAATCAATGAAGTCACACAGAAATATAAAAGACATAGTAATGCAGGAAGTGATAGAGAGGTTCTAAGACATAAAATTCCATTTTTTTCACGTAAGATATTATGTAAAGGCATTTTATGATCTAGACATAAATAAAAGATACACTTTTAGTAGCATCAGTTTTTGCCAAGGGGTACCCTTCACAAAATCGGTTTCAGTGGAATCGAGGATTTAAGCCAACAGTAAATTTATGCAGAAGTTTTACTTAGTTGTTTTTATTAAGTGTTTGGAGGAGAGCAAAGTCCTGAAAGGATGTATAAAGAATAAGGATGTTGGGTAAGGATGAAGGGTAAAAATAAAGGATAAGGATAAAACCTACTTCAAAGTGGATTCAAAAGTGAATATATTTATTTCATAATGAGTAGAAATATGTGATTTTTTTTTTTACCAGAATAATATATTACTCTCAATAATTTACTTAATCATGGTAGATTATAGTCCTATAACTTGGTGGAATGTAGAAACAAATTATGCTCAAATACATCGCATCAAAAATAACAATAGACATAAGAATAGAAAGAGAATTGATCGTATCGGCCATAAGGAGCTTTCCTCTCACTTCTCCAGTCTTCCTCTTACACTATATCAAGAAATTCTATTTATTTTTCGTAGAGAACCAGCCAATTTTGAAACTGGATAAGTTTTATTGTGAGGAAAAATTATAATAATTTTCAGCAAAAAAAAAAACAAATGCATGCAGATTATTCATTTTTCTCTTTTTAATTTTTTCTTTTAACAAATTTATGTAATATTTTTACAAAAGCTCGTGTTATATAATAGAAATTTAACACGTTTTTCTAACGGATTAGCATATTGATTAGGAGAGTTATAAAATGTCGGGAATTAATAATAGAACCCAAAGCAAGTCCGCCAATACCATGGCAGGCTGCTTCGATCTTCAGGCACTAGCATAAAAACGATTAGTAGATATGTGAAGAGTATCTATAGACACTCCAAAATTGTTGATAAGGGTGGTAATGTAATTACGGACCAATTCCTAACTAGGCTATATATTAATCTTATACTATTGAATAATAATTTCAATAAACCTTAAATAGTTCCTTTCTATCAGATTTTGAAGTATGTCATTAATATCTAATTTACTCAAGGTTAGTTAGCGAGTCATGAAATGTCTAATTAGATATAATAATTTAAAAATCTTTTTGTTCATTTATTTGTAATACTTTTTCACTAGAATATAAAAGCAGATCATTTTTTTAATTTATTTACACATAGTGTCATTCTAGCAAAGTTTGAACATCAAATAATGTCACCATGAAATGTTCTGATTCGGTATAATAGGGACATCATTTTACATATACTTATAGGAATTATTAGTTATATTTTTTTAATTAATATATAAATAACTCTCATATGAATAACTATCAAATATTTATATTTGAGCCGTAGAACTCAGAACTGCTCCAGAATCCAGTATATGTGGGCTCAAAAATATCAAAATGTTTATATCTTTGCCAAAATTAACTATCATCAAAGTACAAAGTTCATATGTCCACGTTTAGAAATTAATTTTAGTAATTAAGTGTGACTTGATCTTATACTTGCCTAATTTTATCTCTCGAGTATCCGGCTAATGGTAATTCGTCAGATACACACGTTATATATTTACACGTGAATTACTGAATCAGTAATATTGTTGCACACACTGTCCGGATGAGATATAACTCACCCAGGGCTATACTAGACTTATTATTATTTCGTATTTTTCTCAATATCCAGGACCACGACATTTCGCCACTACTTCTATGTGAAGGAGTTAATTCCTGCTATATATAAAAAATAGATATTTTTCTTCTTCTACTAGTGACTATAATTATTTACCCCGATTAGTACATTTTGGTAGTTGTTTAATTCCTCTCTGGGTTCTCAGCCGAGAATAATATCAAAACAATTAATTTCGTGCAGCAGTAATCTTCATAAGTAAATAATAAATTGAGTCAAATTCCTCGGTTCAACAGGATATATACTCTCTCAATAATGTTGTAGAACTTATCCACCTTCTATTGCATTTGATAAAATATTTTATAAGAACTTTTTTATATCTTACTAGCACATCTTCATTTAATGATAATTTTTTTAAATCAACTCTAGTGGATCATAAAAAAAAAACATGTAATATATTATAATATTAAACTGTTTAATAAATAAATTATTGTTTAAATTAACTTAATATTAACATAATTACATAATAACAACTAACTATATATATAGTCAAAATAAAATATCATAAATAGAACTCTGGTTTACTAGCTCAATAATATCGCAAGTGACTAATCTCGTGGCTACCACGCCGTACTCGACCGTTTTCCACACCAACCTGCTCATAACCAATCCTATCAACTCTTGAATTCAAAGAACGAGAGCTACTTGCCAGTCCAATACTTCATAAAATGAGCACGTTCTTAGACAAAAGACCGTATTTAATTACCAGGCGCCCACTAACAAACAATCCTCACACAATGAAACAAAAAATCCTTTATCCACCTCTTATCAAAACTAGATCTTCTCGTAATCGTTGTTAGTGAAAACCCAATTCTGTTTAACATAAAATAGCTAAAACTTATCTCATACATAAATCTTACTCTCAATTTCCTCTTTCCAAATAACATGAAATCAATATAAATAAAAAACGACCAAACAACTCTATGCTCGATCTTAACAAGTTCTCCAAATACACTCTCTACTAGACAATTGATAGTATTACCAAAAAGATAAGAATATCTTTAAGAATATACTCAACTTAAGTGTTTCACCCTAAACCACAAGTAAGCTGCAACGCCAATGCAAAAACATATCCACAACCGTATCCATAAACTCGGGCAAAGAATGTAGCAATAGCCGCCAGGCACACTCAGCAACAATACATTTAGACATACTAATTAATTCGCCAAAAATATACTCAAAAGAAAATGACCACTCTTCACTTAAATCAGTATAATGCAAGATACCACTTCTGTCAAAACTTAATATGGTGATGTTTGGCCACTCCAACTACTAGCACTTGCAGGAAAATAGGGCCTAGTGTGTTATTCTCTCACTCAAGTAACTCACTCGGAAAAATATCACTTCAAAATTCTCTCCTTCAATATATTGCCCATAAACATCTTGCTTTAGTCATATATATTCACGTCCGTGTATGCACTTGAGACTAGAACACTCACTACATATCAGTGTCCGGACCTGGAGGCCCCAAAGTAAGGATAAGGCTGTTATTAACTCGAGTTGCTGGACACTGCTGGTACCTTTTGTTCCCGCCCTCGGGGCAGTGTAGAGTAACTATCTCCTCGACCCTTGCGTGTGACCCCTAGTAAGTTTAGCTAATGTTAGGCCAGGGAGTGTTGGTAAAAAAGATTGTAAGACATAACAACCCATAGAATCTATATATTCATTATGTATATATAATATTTATATTTAATATATTATTATATTAATGTATAATATATATATATATTAATATATATATATAATATATATATTATATATATATACAGTATAGTAAATGAATATATATATATCTCTTATAAAATATACGTAGTATTATATATCTATATGTTCACTATATGTAGGTGAAACCATAAGATATAAGATACTTCATATATAATCATTATATTAATTCTGTTATAAATTGAAAATGGTACAACTACAAAATATTAAGAGACATTTTGTCCGTTTTTTCTATTTTCACTAATTATAAGGTTAGATGAATATTTATTTAAGTTTTCTTTTCAAAATTGTGTTGTAAAAGAATGTGTGGTAGGTAGAATAAGAATTAATAGAGTCGTTTGAAATTAACCAACGAATGCCTTTTTATGCTTTTTTTTCTAACGTGTTTCGATATCTATAATCTTACTTGTCAATAAATTAAAAATAAAATTTCAATTATTTTTTTCTTTAGTTATGAGATAAATTTTGCGTCAATAAGATTACACATTAATAATAAGTTTACATATAAATATATCTATCTACTCTCTAGCTAATCTTTATCTAATATATTAACCTTAACGTGTTTTGGTACCTATAAACAGTAAAGCGTTACAATATTGGCAATACGCATTTATTTTGTTACCATACTATCATTGCATATAATGGGTAGGAATAAATATAAGAAAAATGATTCATTCAATCAGAGTGAAAAATCTTTATTTTTACTGTCATACTAAACGCTTAGCCTCTCCCACAATTATACCAATATTAATTATTTTACTTATCTTTTTCCGTATGATTATATATATATATTTCCATTTTTATTAAGCCTATCCAACAAGGAACACCCAATTTACGGTTCCTTTAACTCACATAAAATATTATGGATTAAAAGGGGACGTAACGGGGGGGGGCTTGAGCGTTTAGGAGGGTCCATGGAACCCTCTCCACCCGGAAATGGTTTCCAAAGTGTATTTTCTATTAACATTCCACCCAAGAACTTTCACATTTCTTTCAAAATTTCTACTAATCAACTCAGAAAAACATACATCATTTTCACCAATCTATTTTATAATACTATATATATTATTATAATATATATTATATTAATTAATATTATATATATATTATATATATATAATTAATATATTAATATCATATATATATTATTATTCATTTTATAATATTCATATTAATATATATATATAAAATTAATAAGTATATATAAATATATATATATTATATTATTAAAGTATTAATATATTAAATAATTACCTATTTTTTATAAATATTATTGATATAATATATAATTTCCCCAAAAAGCCCCCTACCCGAAATTTTTTTCACCCCCGTACAGCCATTATCACTGATAGTATAATACTTAATATATATATATGATGTACTATTATAATTAAGATAATATACTAATATTGTCATATCTTTATCTACTTTGTTATAATTATCTCACTATCATATCATATGTACCATCCTTAGTATCGTTTATATCCTATGTATTTTATATACTCATTATTAAGTATATACTATATATAAGGAGAGAGTGGATGGAGTAAGCTCCGAGACCATGAGACGACGCTGAGTAGGAGAGAGAGAGAGATGAAAGTGAGTAGAGTGACAGACGACCTCCATTAAGTTATATTACCAAACGTGAATTTCTCCCTTTCTTCTAATTTGGATATTCCAAAATTTTCGCCAGATACATTAATGCACAGTCTTATCTAATCCATTCATTTTGGACTCCACATAAATTGGTAATTTTTGGTAATGATTGGCTCTCTGTAGATGTCCATTACCATTGATCTCCCCACTCGTCATCTTCTTTGAAGCATTTGTGGCCGATGCACATCTCTGTACAGATAATCAATTAGTGCGCAACCTGTGAATTCTATAATTACTAAAAGGTTTCTAATATATATTAATGTACTTGTATCTTGAGCTGCGGTCGGAGCCCAACCAAAGTGAAGTTCTATATGGAAAACATTGCCAATCTATTAATACCATCTTTATTACCTAGATGACAATCGTTAATACACTCGATTTTCCACCGCAACCTTATCGAAAATAGGTTTAGAGTTCTTTAGTAAGATTAATCAAGGACCTCAAAAGATAGTTTATGATTTTCATTATTACTGTAAGTTAATGTTATCATGTTAATATACCAGGTAAAAGAAAATAAGATATACATAGACAAACAAAAATCGGTAATCTATTAATTAAAAATTACATTTTTAATATTCAAAAAAAATACAAAATTATATCTATTGGCCGATGATGACGAACGGTTGTCTATGATCACTAAAAATCTTATTAAAAGAATATTAAATATTTTATTTTACTATAATAATATATTGAAATATATCGATATATTTTAAAACTATACATAATCTAGGGATGTTAAAAGATCGATATCTTATTATGAGCTTATTAAATTCAAATTGTAGGAATATTATTATGAATAATAAAGTACCCCTTACCCACTATTATTATTTTAATAATCTATTTCCCTATCCAATTATAGTTATTATTAATTATAGTATATATATATGCATCATATATATACTATTATAATATTATATGATCTTTTTATGGAATTATATATATTATCACTATTACAGCAAATATTCTATAATATATTAATGTAAATATTAACAATCTTAAGTATACTATATAATATATATATAATTATAATATATTTAATAGATAATATAATTTATAATATTACGTTAATTAATAATATATAATTATATATTATAAAAATTGCTGTGTGTGGCTTACGAGACCAATAAGTTAACAAGGTTAGCAAACTAAATTATATCTATTTATATATAATTTAATATTACT